>JADDOH010001753.1:0-226117 GCA_016648135.1 Agrypnia vestita | reverse complement strand
CCAGAGCTGGCCGCCCGTTCCCCCGGATGTGAGGGAAACTCTCTCCCCCTTTTCCGCGGCCCCTCGGAAGTGACGAGCTCTCCCGCCGAGCCCCCGACGGTCTCCCGGACCCGGTCCGGCCTGCCAGACACCCCCTGCTCCAGGTTTTCCGCAGGTGGCTCCTTTCCCGACCGCGATTCGGCGTCCCGCCGCAGTCAGAGCGCGTTGGCAACGACGTAGCGGCGCTTCTTTCGCCTTTTCATCTTTGGAAGCGTTCGCGCGTGGGCGAGGTGCGATACGCCCGGGACGATTGAACGTAAACAAAACGAACGCAAACTTTTTCGAACAAACTTTTGAGCCATTCAATTTCGAACGCCGAACGAAAAACATTTAAATTTAAAAAAAAAAGTGCGTGTGATTAATCCAGTGGGTTTATTGATAGTTTGTGCGTGGTCATATTGTGATATCTCGTTGTTTGGTGGACGGATTTCTTTGGCGCAACAGCTGTGCATTGCCTGCGGTTGATTAATTTCAGGTAAGGAAAATACATACGGTAATTTTTGCTAATCATACATCGGTAGGTACTTCTTAGAAAGGATAAAAAAACACTATCACAACAGTCTGATAAAAAAACATTGGATACCATTGAAGATTAATACAATATAAAATGCGAAACATAATATGAAACTGTCAAATCTCCCGTATATTCGCCGGCTGACATTAGAGGTCAACCCAAAGGCGTAACATTTAATTTAAAATGAAAACAGTTTGAGAATCGCCGGCGTAAATAAAACAATTAATATGTATCTAGAGTGTGAAATGTAAAACATCATTTTATCTCGCCTTATCCCACAAAGTTATCGGTTATCGACACAGTTTTAATCTGCTTGTTTTCCGACTTATCTATTCAGAGATCATTTCGTATTTTCTATCTCGAATATTAATAGCAACCCCTGTCAATAATTCAATTCAATTCAATTCAATTCAATTTATTTCACGATAATATGTACATGACAAACAAAATGTTTAAGGCATACATATTAGGAAGTATATATCAAAAATGAAAGTATTTAATAAATTAAAAATAACATAAAATCTGGTCAAAGGTGTAGGAGAATCCCGCTTCGGAAAACCCCCTCAGACACATGGAATATATCAATACCCAAAGCAATTTTGTTCAGCATAGCTGTGGCTCTTCCAACAGGCATAACCATCGGCAGGTTGGTCCTGTATATTGGAATGTGAAACAATCTATGCTGACGATGTCTAGTGTAATTATCAGGAACATACAAACCAATGCTCTGCATAATTTCAGGATTATCGATCATACCGCGCAACAATCGATAAAAATGTGTAATCAAATACACATTCCTAATCTAATCATAATCTGGCATTCAATGCAAAATACGTCCATCCGAGTGATGGTTGCATTATTTTGACAGTACAGTGGTGTACACTGCGTACAAGTATAAAAGGTGTAAGTATATCACTAAAGATTCTGGAAAAAAAGATGTAAAAAAAGTAGTAATCCTTATGTTATAAAAAACACGATTTAAAATGCTAACCGTAATGCGTGTATTTCTTTATTTTTGAATGCTTCACTTTTACTTCAACTTTATATCAAAACTTCTCCTGTTTTACTTATTGGCATCAAATTTGTTTCTTGAATTCGGAAGAGAGTCTTACTGAACTGAATATGTTCCTACTAAAGCCGTATCATATTCGCGCTATCTTTAAGTGCGTCTGCGAATTTTATGCTATTGTGCCGCGTGTTTTTTCGAAATGTCTGATTTTTGGTGAGAACTGTACGAACGTCACTAATAGAAACGAAATTTTTAATAACTCAATACCCGCTGATATGCTAAATGTATTGTGTGTATTCCAACTGTCAATTTGCTTTGACAATCGTTAGATAATAAAGCGTTATTTAAATCAATTGTTATTTTTAATTGAGTTTTCATTAATTACAATCAATAGTATAAATTCAATCTGTTATTGTTTATATGAATCAATTTGTAAAGAAAATTTGTTAAACGTAAGTATTTGATCATTTTATACGCAATATGAATACATTCACGACATCTTGTAATTTAAATTAGATCAAATCCCGATCTGATTATATATAAACTGTCTTCAAAATAAATTAGATATTTTTGTCGTAGGATATAATAATATAGTTTGTAATAGTATGACCTAAATTTACACTGGCTTAGTGATTGTCCAACATTAAGTATCGAATGGTTTAATTTTTTTTAGATTTCTACATCCTTTATTCTCCGCCTTTCTTACCCACTTATTAACAGGTGTCATAAATCGTAAATTGATGTAAGACGTGTCAAAACATTTACTATTTAATGTTAGAGGTTTACGAATAAATTAGTTTAAACACGATATGATAAGAAGATATTCTTATTATTATATTTACATATGATTCAACGCTGCCTAATACTCCTAGCTACTAAATTCAACACAAAAATATAATAACGCAAAAAAAAATCTTTTTTTGTTGCTCTATCATGTTTGTTTGTCATGTTGGCTATGAAAATTTTATTTACTGCGGCCCGGAACAACTCTACAGTAGACTGGCCAAATCACTATCGCAATTTTTTCAGCCATGATGTTCTCCTTCTTCCAGGGCCCCGACTTCCGTCATGATTATGAGATGCAAGATATCTTAATGCAGAGAAAATCTCTAAAATTGTAAAAAATATAAAAAAATTATAATAATAGCATAATAGCGTCCGTTAGAAAATACACGTATGAAGAAAACTGGTTTTGAACATATATGTACAACTTTTAAAAATTTGATAATATATATATATATATATATGAATGTCCTTGCGGTGTAATTGGTGAACGTCAGATCGTATAGAATGGTTACTTAAGCCAGCTCTTACAGGTCATAGGCCCTGGACCACCATATAAATACTTCCATACAATCGTTTCCCTTAAAATAGCTTCATCTCTGTGAGACCTCTTTAATTTATCTTAATTAAAAAAAATCTTATAGAGTCTGAAGAATATTATAATATTTCGCTATTATTTGTATCTACACATAATATTATGTTTAAAAAAACTGTCTAATCTAAACCCAGACAGAAGTCTAGCAAAATAGTTAGGACAGGGCTTATCAGAGGTGACACCTAATATCTCACACAAAAAATTGCGATACTGTAATTTTTTGTTTGTCGTTTTTATTTATTTATTAGAAATGAAGATGAGAACGACAAAACAACTTGCGAAGGTGAAATAGCTTCTTTTACCCATAAATTATTTATTATAAAATAGGACTCTCGATTATGCACATCGCTCACGTTATCTTGATGTCTGGCGGGGTCGAATCTCTGATCTGTGTCAACTCGACTGTTTAAATATGATAATGATATACATATATTATAATAATTATTACTTTAAATGTATATCTATATTCATTAGGCTACCGATCCCCTATTGACGCAGGTAACTCTTCAAAATGATACCTACGTAAAGTGGAATCTTCAATAATTCTGAACATAGAAATGGCGGTCTGCTTCTACATACCGACGGTCCATACGCATACTGTAAAATCTGTAAGAATTCATCATTTTACCATCTTATACAATACAATTTACTTAATATTTTCGGACAGTGTTAAAAAAAGTTGAAATTAAGACGTTTAAAAAAACCCAAATATAATCAAAATTAAACTTTTATATTCCGGATAGTTTAAGGTAAAGGATTTTTTTTTCAGATTCCATAGTATACGTAGGGATCGTAGACATGTACAATTTCTATATAAGGATAGAAAACATAGTATTATCTAATTCACAAGACCTATGCACTACTTTCTGCGATATCTGAAGTAAAAACTAACTTTTTTCATTTCGGCATTTATTCTGAAAGAATTTAATTATAAAGCGGAAAAATAGTTTGTCAAAAGCAAAAAAACCGGTGTCGTGATATAAGTATAGTTTCTATATTTTTAAACACTCTTTGAATCAATATTCTGTGATGCCTTTTAATCGAACTTACAATCGTAATTTTTTTTGTCGTTTTCCAGTGAAATTTAAGAGATTATGAATAATATAGTTTTTCGGTGAAATATAAGGGATTATGAAATTAATATACCTATACTTGTACAGGAATCAATTAAATTTAAAATGAAATATATATTATACAAAACGAGGTAAGTCTACGTAATATAGTGTGGAAACGTTCCTCGATTCCACACTTCAACAGCTTGGATAATTGGCCCCTCAAACTGTCAAAACTTAAATCTGGCATGATGGAGTAGACACACCGACATTCAGATGGGAAATATCCTAATTCCTTCCCCTTCACTATCACTACTCTGTTCCGTTAAAATTAAAATGTGTCTAACTTAATCTTAAAGGACTTGTCAATGTTGAATCTTAATCATCTATGTCACAGAAGTTGTACAGGAGGATAAGGGAACTTAATGTTGTGCAAGTTGCATTTCCGGAATATTTAAAAAATAAAGTAGTATAAAACTTTTAACCATTTTCGTACGATTAAACGGGCACGTACTGATCTTTCACTTATTCCAAATCAACAAACGACAACACTTAACTAATCTTTTAAACTAAATTACATGCTACCTGGTTCATTACTTTGCATTATGTTTATTTTAATTGTTTTTGTATATATTTCATACCAACTGGCCACTTTTTTGGCGTATCCATATGAGAAATACTGTTTCTATATAAGCTGTAAAAGCTACGGTTTGGATTTTCTTTTTTTCCATATTTTCTATCATCCTGCATGTTAATTTTATATTTTTATATAATTATTATTTTTCCATGATTTTTACTGATCTTGCTTGTGAATAAAATATTAAGTATTAATCTAGGGTGGTAAAATTGAAAAACGAGGCTACCTACCTCAGAACAGGTATTTCTATATATCTAGCGAGGTAAGTAGTGGCTGAGAGGCCTGCTACATACTTTAATATGTGTATTTCATGTATATATTAATAAATTAATTGACATGTGTCCAATAAACGCGGATTTTTAGGCTTACTTACTTACTTACCATCACGTAGTTTTCTCTTGGGAGTAGGCAGAGAGGATAGAGTGCCACACTCTTCTGTCCTGACACACATCTCGCCTCATCCACATTCATACATCTTCACATGCAAGCTGGTGTAAAAACAATTATTTGTGTATCTTATTCCAGTGAAGCAATTCCTCGAATTCTATTTATTATAAATAAACATGTACTGAGTGGCTTACGAGGTATTGTTTTATCGTGAGCGATATGCCTTTCTTACCATTCTTTCCTCATTCATTCGCTCAACATGCCCAAACAAGTTATTTATTGGGGCTAAATCCAAGATAATGGTCCCATTGCATATACAACGAAAATGATTATTTCACTATATTATTGAATGTGCTAATAACAAAATGAAAGATAATTTACGTTTAAAAAGTAAATATTAAAAAAGATATTACACTTTAAAGTTTCGAAAAATGGACTGCATATTTTGACATTTCATAGGCAATATATGAGGTTAGGTTAGGTTATTAGGTTAGGTTTGGTTAGTTATTAGGTTTGATTTGGATAGTTATTAGGTTTGGTTAGGTTAGGTTATTAGGTTTGGTTTGTTTAATTTAGATTACGATTATTTTAGTTACATTAAATTAACAGGACATTAAATTATATAGTGAAATACTTATTTTCATTGTATGAACAACGGGACCATTGTCTTGGATTATTCCTTTATTGGCACTGAAATGAATTTAACATAAAAATTGTTACACTAAAAATATTTTTTATGGAACGACCAAGATTGTTTTAAAAACATTGTAACCATTATTATTATTATATATTTTATTATATAGTTGATATTGCTATACAACTTCTGTAAAAAAACGTGCTAAGGTGGGCCGGCACCATAATTCACTCGCAGCTTTCCAACCACACGAATTGGGAACAATGCACTCGAGTCGTTGTCAAAATACATTCGATCTTGGCTCGATTGTCTCGCTGAAGATTTTTGCGCGAATAGGGTCACAGGGCGACAGGTTCCGGATGCGGCAATTACACACTTATTATGTATGTGCGTACGTCCATATCTAGTTAAAGCAATTCAAGTGGGAGTCATGTCTGTGTGGCAATTGGAGACAGAACGAGCTTGAAATGTCAATACTGTTTTACGAGGATCTTAAGGTTTAACGGTGAAAAATATAAAGTCGATCGCTATAAGAGAAGGTGGCTAACTGTTATTTTGTATTTGTAAAGATATTGTTAAAGTGAGAAAGGCAAAAGATTGCTATCTAGTTAGTAAGAGGATACCTCCTACTAATTACAATATTTTACGGATCGCCAAGACATCAGATATAATTAATGTATACCTAGTACTGTTGAAATTGTACCTGAAACTGAAACATGTCTGTTTGAAAACACATTCGTTTATCACCTGTAAAAATAATATGTACTCCTACATTTATGTTTTTAATTAGAATACATACATACGTCATCATATTTCAAAGTTTATCTATTTTTTTCGAATTTTGTATTTTTCGATCAGTAATTTTTCTGTATTTTTCATTAGTAATTTTTCTGTATATTTTCTCCCGCATTTAAGTCTGTCAGGTGGTGTGTTAAATAGTTTTGAATTAAGTAATTAAGTGTGTTAAGTAGTTGTATTTGTGTTTTAATTGATGAAGAGCATGCTTATGCCTCTTCGGTTATTAAAACTTTTAACTGGGTCATCCTCCAATATTTGGTTTATTTGATCATTGTTAGCCGCTACACATATGTTCTTTATCATCCATCATCTCCTCGCTCATACGTTCCACATGACCAATTCATCTCTGTGATTATTTTCTATATAATCGCACCAAAATTATTTAATTGTTCAAAATTGAATAAAACAAAAAAAAAAATTATTATAGTATTTGTATAAATCTACTTATATTATTTGATAAATTTCACCTACATCTTTCGGAAATATCTTTCCATAGTCAGGGTGTTATATGTATGTCAAAATATTAAAATGATTAATAAGTAGATTTATATAAATACTATAATCATTTTTTTTTTAAATGTCAATATACAATGTTGCTGAATCAATTGAAAAAATGAATAAAACTACGCTATCACTCTTCTAGAGTTTAATTACACAGTATACTAATCGAGTTTCGAGAGTGACAGAACCTCTCATATATTTATCCCCATCACTCTAACAGTTTTAAAAAAGGATAAGATTTTAATTTATGCTTTGTTTAATAATAATAATAAATAATCTGAATTTAAGTCATTCTTTAATGGATCGTGGAGAAATGCACTCAACACAAGTCTCAAATAAATTATTTTATTTACCTATTGTTATTAATATTGTAAGATGTTGGATTAAATAAAAAATATTGATTGTATTATTTGTATATATCTACTTCTTTATTATATTATTTTATATTATATTATATTATATTTTATAAGAAATAGATATATATAAATAATGCAATCAATATTTTTTTAAATGTCAATCTACAATGTTGCTGAATCAATTGAAAAAAAAGGATTAAATAATATTTTTAGTAGAAGCTTTGATACATAAATATCTACATAAATACCTCAGGATCCAAAGGCCGCGGGTTCGAACCCCACTCCAGACCAGCAAGTTTGTCATATTTTCATAGCACAATTTTGCTTAATTTGAAAATAGTAAGAATATTGATTCCGTGCTTTATTCCGTGCTCCTATCTCTATTTAAAAAAAATAAAAAAATAAAATACAAGATTTTTATTTTTCTGTGTAACCCGCGAAGCAAACATATTTTAGATAATATTGCAACGAGTGCAGTAATTTGTTCAAATGCAGATTTTTTCAACAGGTGAGATTTGGAGAATGGATTTGGGCCGGAGGTTGAAATCGGGAGGGAGGGGGATTCTCATGGATTTGGGTGGGAGACGGATATGGATCGGAGGATAGATCCGGGCGGGCGAGACATTATATTTGAATAGACGGGCCTGTGCGGGAGTGTATATGTTGGTATTGGAGCAGCACTAACACTATAAGCCCACAATGACGCACAGGTATCTATAGTAGAATATTTGATATTACTCGCATTTCAGGGAATATCGTCTGATTTTATAATTTTAAAAGTTTCTGTCAATTTAACTAAAAATGGCATATCTTTGGATTGTTTTTATAGTAATAAAAGTAGATGCATAAGTGTGTGATGATTATTATTAACTTATAAACACATTTTTGTTACATTTCTGTTTACTTCTCGTTCTCACTGTACACACACGTTTTCACGTACACCTATTCAAACCACTCGGTCACGTATTTTATAACTTTACCATTGGAATGTTTGTAAAATATAAATATTATGGAATGATGACATGACAACCAGGATATTATGTGATCCATGTTATTAGAACATGATTATGTAAATAAATATTGAAATTGGTATTCTAATTTAATTATAATTGATGTGTATATGTACTGTAAATATGTCTTCAAATTAGATAAATTACGTGAGATTTGAAATATTTTGTTATAACTAATCATGTCATAATTATATAAGTACAATTCGTAATTTTCTCTCGGTAGTCATACGGGCCATTTTTTATTTTAAATACTCAATACCTTTTTTTTTTCAAAATGTATTTTCCTTAATCGGTTTGGTGTTGAAGGCCGCCAACACACGTATACATGTGCATAAAATATTTCATAAAATATTTATTACATATATTCGGAATTAAAATAAGTATGTTTTATGCTATAATTTGTATTTTTGGGAAATCTTTGAAAATTCAGCTGGTTAATTAGGCACTTTAGTTTTATTATCTGCAGTGGTGCATAAATTTAGAAAGAATATGTTTAATTTGAAAGTAAACAGATCACAGGCAAAAAAACTCTAATTTAATATTTCAAAAAAATTGTGAAATAAATATATTATTTTAATAGAGGAAATTTAATATAGTTAATTATAAAAACACGTGATACCTTATATCTCATTCGGTACCTACCGTAAATGTTACCCCGGTTTGGGAGAAAAATATAAACGATAAGTATATTTGACGATAAAACAAATATATGTAGGTGTAGAATAATTCTATACATATTTAAACAATTACATGTTGCAAGGACGAAATATATACGTTTAAGAAATAAGATTTTTTTAACTCTTCCTTTTTTTCTAGTCCTTTTATGTATATCTTTTAGTTATGAACAAATTTCCATTAAGTGGTCGATTTATTTGAGAAACTAAAATTAATTATAATTATAGGTACTATTCGACATTCATATTTTATTTGTGATAGTTGAAAAAATTCACAAAAAGTCTAAATTTTCTCAAATGCAGTTTCTTCAAGGAAAGGTCCTTGGTGGAGAGCTTTTAAAGATTCCAAATGATACTTGAATAAATAATGCATCGGCTTACTTTACTGGCGATCTATTACTTTAGCCGTTATCAAGTAACCATGACATATCACGTTTTATTTTCATTTAAAAATTCAAAGAAAAACACAATAGTATTGCTGAATGCTTCTAATTTATTGCTGACAGCTTACAATTATCATTGAAATTACAAAAACCTACAATTAAAGAGTGTAACACGAGCTTGTTCGACGATCGGTTATATGCGTAGAAGAAAAATAGTAGTTACGGGTTATAACTCTAGATGATAATGATGTTCTATCTCGTTTTATTGTATTTTGTTATTCTAGGTAACAGGACGAGATATGAGTACATTGGAGTATTTTTAAAATTTCACGGTGTTCTTTGTTTTAATGTTTTTACGTGAATCAATACCGTAATGTGGTATATCATAAAGGCATGCATTTTTATGATAATTTTCTATATTAAAATTATGACATAGTATTGTGGTAAGCCTTATCTATTTATTAGCAGAAATTTGCGGTACTTCTAAAACGATTAGTTTAGATTTTATATTGTTTGTATTTCTTCTGGGAAAAATATAATTTAATATTATTGTCTCCTCAATTCAAGTCACTGAAGTAATTATAAATATGTGTTTAAAATATTTCACTCCTTTTTATAAAGTATAATAGTGGGGTGTAAAAGCAAAGCCAGCAATATCCAAAAAATAAAAATATTTTTTAATTACTAAATTAAAATTTACAAAATTCTAGTTTTTATATATCGATCCCTTCCGTAATCATTTTTCCTATAAATTTATAGGCTATGTTTCCTATAAAATCTCGAATTCATGCATTATTTATTCGTGATCCTCGACGACTGCATTAATTTTTTTTGGATATTGCTGCCTTTGCTTTCATACCTCACAATTATACAATTTTATAATGGCATTGATATTTTTTCAATGATTTTGAATTCCTTCAAAACGGTTGTCACTTCACTTCAGTAGTTTAACAGAATACGTTTTTAATTTATTTTTATTTTTTACCATGCTATAGGTACCTAAATAATTTCATTTATTTATTTAATAATGGTTATTTACTAAATAACTAGCCATCACGCCGTTTCTCAGAAGGGTAAGCAGAGAGGATAGAGCGCGACACTATTCTGTCTTGGCATACCACTTTTGCCTCATCCACTTTCATACCTCGTGCGCACGCCTGAACGCTCTTCGATTGTCGAACCGTATCCTAATTTTCTGGTCGAGTTTTTCGGGGTATTGTGCCATTTTTTTACGACCTTTCTGGCCGAAGTTGCGGATCCCCTTGCAGGGTCCATCATAAAGGCTTATGAGGTCATAGAAACGTAAAAATATCTCAGAATTCAAACCAGAATGGTCGTGAAAACCTAAGAACATTTTATATCCTAATATGTTTTTATTTTTGTTGTGTTTTTTTTTTTAATTTTTCACCGAAATGCATATTTTCTAAAACCAAATTAATTAATCAATTAGAAAGACATACAGAAAAATCTAATCCACGAAAAAATATTTTGGCTACTACCGGGATTCGAACCCGGGTCACCTCCTTTCCGGGGCCGGTGCTCTGACCACTAAGCTATAGGAGCCTTGTAGATTTCCGTGAATATATCGACCTTATATGTAATTCTCATTTTATTAATTGATTAATTTTTATTTTTGTCCATAGAGCAATCCACTTTTTTGATACGGTAGTTCAAATACGAGTAGCTTGTTGGTCTTGTGGTTAGGACTCTCGCCTCGTGATCCAAAGGTCGCGGGTTCGAACCTCACTCAATGCTAGCAAGTTAGTCCTATTTTCATAGCACAAGCGTTTAGCTTAGTTTGAAAATAGTAAGAATATTGATGTGACACGTATTCCGTGTTCGTATCTCTATTTAAAAAAAAAAAATTTTTTTTTTAATATTACCGCTAGATGGACGCTAGAATTAAACAATTAATTAATTTTTTAATTCATAATTTTTCACCACATTCTCACTATATTGTTGTAATTTATTCTTACTAATTTGCGTTCTATGTATTACGTATTTTAGTGGAAACATTTTAAAATTTGTATTTTTTGAATTTTCTGCATATTAATTATCTCATTATTAATTACCATATTTTTGTTTTCCAAATAAAATATAATAAAATAAAAACGGCGCTTACCTGTGTTTGGTTCGAAGGTCTGCATAAACGAAGATTTTAATTGATATAATAAAGTTTATGTCAGCGTAAGAACCTATCAATTGAGTTTTATATGGCACCTTGACTCTAATTCATTTCCAAGAAAACACAGCAACAATGTACTCGCCATGGTTTGATATTCCTGACGCGCGTCTCTTCAGTCCCGTATGCTGCGCATGCCGCACTTATAAAGCCATGTATTCACTAGGGGACAAATTGTCCCTCAACAGCACGCGCGGCATAGAGTCTACGTGACGTTGCAACGTCGTGCACTGTTCCGCGACCTCGCGCACAACATAGCGCGGCATTTCTACGTGCCGTGGCAACGTTGCCATGCGCACGGTACCCGAGCGTACTCACTGCAACATTCCGCGGAGCGTCAGTACCACGTGGTATGTTTACAAGTGAATACGCATGCGCTGTATCTGTCAAGATGACAATGCGGGGAAACGAAATCGTTCTTGAACTCATCGAGCTGTATCGATCGAAGATCGCATAGAATGTCCGTCCTTCTTTCTCTTTGCAGTAAATAATTTCGCATTCCCCTCTTTTTTCTCCTCTTACTTTTCGATAAACTCATTAACATAAACAGATACGCGGCTATCACCGTAACCTCATAAGGCGATATATTTCCGCGACGTCTGGAAAACAATAATTATTTGCAAAAAGGACCTTGTTTTTAATAATATTCAATTTACTACAGTAAAACCTCGTTTATTTGAAATTGCGACCCAAAAAAACATTTCGAATTGCGCGGAACCCCGTTTTCGCCAAATGAGATACCGCAGCTGTCAACATAAGCTCATCGGGTGACATTTCCGCGACAAGATATGCGAGTCCCGGTGTGTACACGTCAAATGACCGCGTCATTGTCCCCGAAACATGAGCGTAGATGTTGATGCGACATGCCGAGCGGAATGTTTCGCGATTTGTCCCCTAGTGAATACATGGCTTAAGACGCCGATCATATCTCGACGACGAAAACATTGGCATGGCTGCACCACTGTAAACCCCGAAATGAGACGATCCCGAATGGTGATGAAACGCAATCGAAAATATATTTTTATTTTGTTGAAATGTTAGGCAACGCGAGTCCGGGTACATCACTCGAACGTATCGACGGTGAAAATCGTGAAATATTTCAAAATGTCGATAATTTGAGTCTGCCAAGTTTTTTTTAGCCGCATGACTTCTTGCGCCATTAAAATCGGCCATTAAAAATAATTTAATGAACCTTCTATTTGAACACGATTCGGCAAAAAACTCTTCTTTGAATACTTTATTTCGTAGACATCTTCATGTCTCGAAATAACGCTTCTTTTCATGTTTTGCTATCACGTCTCACTACTGCCAGTATTTATATTTAACATATTTTAATGAATTTTTTATTCTTATTCTTTCTCAAAATATTTTTATTTTCTTTAGTTAGGGATTATCAAAATTTGAGTAGCTTGTTGGTCTTGTGGTTAAGACTCTCGCCTCGTGATCCAAAGGGCGCGGGTTCGAATCTCACTCCAGACCAGCAAGTAAGTAATATTTTCATAGCACAAGCGTTTAGCTTAATTTGAAAATAGTAAGAATATTGATATGACACGTATTTCGTGTTTGCATCTCTATTATTTAAAAAAAGATATTTTGTACTATTGAAGAACTATTGTATTAAAGTATTCAATATTCAATGGAATATTTATTATATTCATTCTCTATCGTATTATGTTTGTACATACTAAGTAATCGTATTTATCGTAAAAAGGGGGTATGGATTTGGTTTTACGAATTATCCATCATTAATTTCGTACTATAGCGGCTTATTATGACGTGTGATGGCTATAAAAGCTAAGGTGGCAATATCCAAAAAAAATTTAATGCAGTCATCGAGGATTACTAATAAAGTATATATCTACTGAATTTGCGATTTTATAGGAAATATACCCTATACATTTATAGGAAATATGATATTGAAAGGGATAGACACATAAAATGTAGAATTCAGTTCATTCTTAATTAGTACTTAATCCTCGGTGTTTGCATAAAAATATTTTTTTAATTTTTTTGGATATTGCTGCCTTTGCTTTTATACCCCTCAATATCTATTATTTTATGATATTTTTATTTTCTTCGGATATTTAATATGCATAGAATGGTTTTATAAATACAATAAATAAACATTGTCATGTGTAAAAGTAGTAGAGGAGACGAACATAATTTAATTGTAATTGATTGTAAATTGAAGTACACGCGAAAAATCACGGGAAATAATTATAATTGACAACGACACTTGCGTGACCGCGCAACACGAGCCGCGCGCTGATTGCACGTCCCACTTTACATAATTATCAAAAGTTGTCATTCCAGAAAGTTACGGACAGAACGAAATTATTATATTTAGATATTATTTTATTTGTAGATTATAGAAATTTAATTTCTAAATAAGTATATTCCTTTCTTTTTTGTCTCGGACAAACATGCACCGGAGAATGCAACTCAGCCACGGTGGAGGAGCTCCATGAGAATGGACATGATGCAGCCATTTTTTTCGAATTTTATCAATAAAATAATAATTGATATAAATTAACTTTGTTAAAACCACTTATTTATTGAAAAAATTCAACATGTTGATTTTTTTCAATAAATAAGTGGTTTTAACAAAGTTAATTTATATCAATTATAATTATGTTACCACAAAATAAATTTGCTACATTTGAAGAAGAAATAAAATAATAGTTTAATATGTACCTTAATAATTAAATAAATAAAAAATAATTTATCACCTCATTGTAAAAAATCACTCAATTTCTACCTCGATATCGAAATACTAAGGTGTTAATATAAATGTTTGAGAGTTCCTTTTTACGCAGCCATATTTGTGTATAATATATATATATATATAATAAACGTAAAATGCCTATATATAAGTATAATTTTGCTTGCTTATCCCACTTCGGAAAATTATACCACGCCAGCTAATGAATAGAAACGCACTCAACCGCACGCAGTAATTCCAATCAATGGCCCGTAAGTAACAATTATAGTCAACACTTTTAAATATTATGTAGGTTTCTAAACTAATACGTTATGTGACCACTTACGAGCGAAACTAGTAATCGCTCGGCTTTTGCTCGTAAATTATACAATTATTACTCGCTTGCGAATGCTGGCACAGAAGTGCACGTTGTGTTTTCAATAGAATGTGTATAAACGTGAGTGGTTTAACATTAAGCCCGAGTTAAAATGCCAGTGCAAAAAAGTGACTCACTTAGCCATAAATCACACGTTGAAAAAATCAAATGCTCCATCACCTTTGTGAGTTTCAACAATGGCGACGTTCTTTTGCGAGTTTGCTTTCTGTACAATACGTTAATTTATTATAGGTATTTTAAAATATATTCGTTGAGTAAGCAGGCTATAATATCTTATACAAGATTAAATCTTGATTACTTATTTTATTTGGAGAATAAGCGGATGGTACTCGTGGATAAACATAAAAAATGCATTCAGAATATTTTGAATTTGTCCAAATTTTTCAGAACACAGTACTGGATTTTATCCCAGGGACATCATTAATAATGATATATTATAGATGTCTCATGGAGACGAAATATATATATATAGATATATATATATTCTGTGTATAGTTTTCTGGGATATTCTGCCGTGTGTATGTGACCTCTCTGGCCAACGTTTCGGATCCCATTGCAGGGTCCATCATCAGGGCTGATGTTGGACCCTGCAATGGGGTCCGAAACGTTGGCCAGAGAGGTCACATATACACGGCAGAATATCCCAGAAAACTATACACAGAAGATTCTGAACGGCCGTGAAAACCTAAGGACATATATATATATCAAAATTACATTATATTATATTGATCAAAAATCTCATTAGCGATCTGTGTTTAATAAGGGAAATCAAAAGGCTTTGGATGCCGGTCGCGCTAATGATAATTACAATATACACATAAAAAGGGTTTTAAAACTTAAATACATATACAACTTTCAAAAATTTAATGATTAATAATTAATTAGATGTGGTATTCCATCAAGGGTGGAAATGGTGAATGTTACATTGTATAAAGTGATCATTTAAACAAGCCGTATGATAGAGTTCCATACCTACATCCCTAAAAAAATATCATTTCGTCTTTATAATATGTATTGATAAAAAATGCAGGTAATAAATTTTTTAATGTTCAAGTATTAAAAAAAAAACTTCAGAGTTCTTCAGAATAAGTCAGCACACTAATAATGTCGGTTACTTTTCTCCCATCACTAGGTTGTGTCGCACATATAATTTGTATTGTGCCGACCCTAACATTGATGCTGATATTCTTGCAGACACCTTATCTTCGTTCAAAAACTCACTCATACACAACATCCATTTTCTAAACGACGACATGAACCTATAGATCCATTAAATACTAATCGCACTACACTCAAACACAAATATATTATACACATAAATGTACATGTGAAATATAATTAATTACAAAAATACATGTTACTAGAGCGTGTCGAAGACACTTGTAATTGGGATAATGGGCATAGTCTTCACTACAATGTTTATTATCTGAGTGTCATGTACCCATTATCCTGTTAGTGTCTCTAATAAATAAATAAAAAAATAATAAAATAAAAAAAAATAAAAAAAATCAAAAGTATATGCGAACGGTAAAGATATTTGGAGACTCGATACTCGATGTTTCGCTGGAGTTATATCACAACCTCTTCAGGATAGTGTTCTCTCGCCACGGGGTCAAGGACGCACCTTCTGACCTTGACGTTGAGAATCGAATCTCTACGCATCTATACGATTCGTATAGAATATCCGTTTTTATTTAAATACTTAAATACGTTGTGCGACCGTAATATAAAGCTTAAATCTTTAATTTGAAAGATAACAACCATCCACCTAAAAGTTCTCACAAAAATACGCAATACAAAGAACGCAAATTGGGGGAATGATGATTTAATTTACACACATTTAACCTTTTTACACTATTTAAAATATGTTTTATTTTACTTTGTAATACACACACAATATGAGTTATTAAATTACAACTATAGTTTCGAGAGGAGCAGTCCCTCTCATCATCAGGTATAGATAATAACTAACTTAAATACAAAATTTATCAATCTAATTGGGTAGGTCAGGGGGGTCAGGGGGGCGCGCGGCAGGGAAGGGTATTTTTTTCGCCGAACAGCTCTAGGAGTGGTGAACTGGACTGAAATGTGATATTATTCATTAATGTGTTTCCAGAATTTAAATTTTTTAGGATTTCAACGGTTTCCAAACTATTCATTATCCATCGTCTATGGGGAACCGAGTGGAGTAATTTTAATTTGTGACTATCGAAAGAATGATTGGTGTTATTATCTATACCTGATGATGAGAGGGACTGCTCCTCTCGAAACTATAGTTGTAATTTAATAACTCATATTGTGTGTGTATTACAAAGTAAAATAAAACATATTTTAAATTATCATGTTGCACCACGAAGTATCTGCCAAATCTTTCAATGATTTTTACACTATTTTTAGTGGAAAGGATAAAATGGGATACCACCACGAATTGACAACGTCTTCAGAATTAGAAATTATGTGAGAATAACTTATAATAAATACACAATAGACTGAGTATTTTTTGAACAATGTGCAGTATGGTGAAAATTAATTAAAGCGCTGTAAAAATAAATGTAAAATAAAACATATATTGTTAAGCTTTTAAAGTGCATTGAAATGAAAAGTATCTGAACATACATGTAGTCATTTAAATAACTAGGGAAAAGAGGAATAAAGCTGTCTTAATCGACAAAATAAACTATGTATACAAAGTATTATAATTGCTCATTTAATACGTTGTAATATTTTGCATTCTTGCATGCACCGGTGCAAATTTTACGATTTGTTTTATTTCATTTTTATTATAATTATGCCCATGTATATGCATTTTAATAGCCTGTAATATATCACGCACAATCCACAATTTTATTTTTATGTAAAATGTGAACGAAGCCTTAATGTTAATATTAAAAGATATGTATAATTGGAGTGATTTTCCAAATAATATTAATCACCGATAAATGTTGTACAATATCTTGTTTGATTTCGTAAAATAAAATAAATAAATTGCACGATAAGCACTCAAGAGTTGAACATTTCTGCATTGCATGGTCAAGTAGCACATATGCCGTAATCATATGTGCTTTTTAAATTTAATTAACACTCGACTTATATATTTTTATTACATCAAATACGCATACACATAAGTACGTTAACAGTATTCTTATTTATTTATCTTACTGTGAAGGAAATTTTACAAGAAAATGAAATCAAGGAAATTTTACACATTTATAGAAATATCTCACTTATATAATAATTTTATAATGATTAGACATGTGTTTGTATAGATAGATATCAACGCTGATTGAAATAAACGTGAGCTTGGAAATAAACAGAAGCAAAATAAAAATACTCGTAGTAAATCGCTTTAAATGCCAAATGCTGAAAACTAATATTAGAGGTCAATGATTTTATTTACATGGGATTGATAAATACGATACCAAGGATGGAAGTTACAATTGGTAGTGATGGTATTTTAACCAGTGACACAGTAACCGTTATTTGAGAATTGTATCTGATTGCTTCCATTGATTGGCAACTTAGTTTTCACAATTCGACTGCAACTATCGGTACTAAACAACAACTTATCTAAGATACCTATTATCGGTACAAGTTCCAAATCACTGTACTGAAAATAACCGGTTAAAATAACGGTTTGACCATCGCTAACATAATTGGTATGGAGAAGTCCTGTGCCGAAAATTTGAAAGAATCGCTTCATTTCAAGGAATGTAAGAGTTTGACTGGCTAAAATCCTGGAACTCTCAGGATTCGAATGTATGGAATTGAAACATGTATCCTTAAAATTAAAGTAAATAAACATTCTCGACGCATTTGAGATGTTTATTGAAACGTGATCATCGTATATTTCTATTCTTAATGAACATGTAGGAAAAATATTTCTTTCATACTTTAGGCGTGTTGTTAGAAGATATGGCGACTGCATTGCGATATATATATAGGTATACTGTGTACAAACAGACCCTCAATATTCGTCCGATATTCATATTATTTTTTCGGCGAAATTTTTGTGTGTTATTTGCCCAAAAAATTAATATTCATCCCACCTGCCACGTGGGTCTGTCAGTCTTGAACAGAGATGCTGATAGTGGTACTGCTGAAATTAAAGAATGGCTGTTCACTTGCGCCAAAATGCAGAATTTATTCCAGAAATGTCACTGTAATTAAACAGCGAATTAATTTATTTGATGACGATGTTTTTAGATAATTTCGGAAAACTCTTAAAGACCGAATAAACATAGAAGAAACAACAAAGTTCTTCAAATCGAGTGCTAGTGAATCGTTTGGAAATGCTGGTGAACTATCAGAATATCAATCTCCAGAATTGGCTCCTGTCATTATGGAAGGTGACCTCCATCCAAACAATAGCTTAACTTCTATAAAATTAAAACTCTTAACGACAATTATATTTATTTCATCCAAAAGGTATATTTGTGGTTCAAATTGTATTTAAGTAGGCATACAGTATTTTTACGACATCAAGAAGTAGAGTAAATATCTATCATAAGGATAAAGCATTCACAAGTAGTGATTAATACGTAATTAAAATAATGATTTCTGAGATCGATTTTCAAGTGAATTTTTTTTTGTTAGATAGGCGAATTTCGGGGCTAGGAATTTTTGTTAATTTTATATAAAAACTTTGATGGATCCACTATATTATATGTATATATCGAGAGTAATGAGCAGTGAATAATATTATCAACGCAGTATTCACTAACAAACTTTAATATTCATTACAATTGTAGGTACACCCTTATATAAATAAGTTTTAGATTTCTCTGTATCTGTAAATAGCTCGCAGGGGGTCGCCCGATAGTGAGGGTACTAACGATTACGATTTATGATCTGGATATGTAAGCTTGCAAAGGGTAGCAGACAGGGGTAACTTATTGCGTCTCACTCGCATTGAGTTATTTGTACGAATAACAAATATATTTTCTTGATTTACGTATAATATAATACGCACAATAGTAGATACCTCGTGTAATATGCATTCAAAGTTTTCCCATTACTGTTATATTATGGTAGCGGTCCCATTAATACACATTACCATTACTTTATAGCCTTATTTATTTATTTTTCCTTCCAGCCATTATTTCATTCCACTCGAATGCGACCAATATTTTTCCCATTAGTTCGAATCGATATATTCTGAAGGCCCGCGCTAAAGCCTGTCGCGCGAGTATTGTTGACTAATGACCGTTTGTTCCTCACGATGAGAGTGATTGAATGGAAAAGTAAAGCGCGTTGTCACGACTTAAGCCTCAAAGACTCTCCAGATTGAATTACAGAACCATATTATAGATCTGGGTTCAGTGATCTTACCTATCCACATGAGCAATAGTGTCCGAAATAATGTGAGTAAAAAACTAACCCATAAAAAACAAGTTTTTTATTACACTTCTTTCTCATTTACTATTTGAAAAAGGTTTCGTGCTTACTCCACGCTTCGGCTCGAGTCGGGCGACGCTACGAAAGGGAGTAATAAAAACCGATAAAATTTCGAAAAATTCAAAATTATACAATAATAATTAAAAAATTCTAAACGAAAATTTGTTAGATCATTTTTATCGTCGTCACGTTGTCTGCCTGCAAAGTTTCAGCTCGATTGGATCACGGGAAAAGGGTTAAAAATCGATCCAAAGTTTTTTCGGCAGACAAGCGACAAGCAGACAAGCAGACGCTACGAGTTAAAAGAAAGAGAGAAAAGTAGCAATTTTCTTTGTGTTCGCCTTATTGTTATTTTAATTTCTTTTTAATTTTACAATTTTTACAGATGAGAAATGTTTAAAAAGAATTTTAATTTTTTTTCCAAAAGAATTGAAGGAAAAATCATAAAAGGAAATAGCCCATGTTATAGAAAAATGAGCCACATTAAAGATAAGATATAGGTGAAATATATTAAAAATTTTAACATAATCAACTCGATAGCTACTTAGATATTTTATCAACCAGGAGTTTCTGGAAGAAAGCAAAATAATAATGAAATTCACCTACCACACTCGCTTCAAATTGCTATAACTTTTTTGAATGAGTGATGACACAAATTTTTTCAAAACTTCATTTTAAAGATGAAGTGAATTTTTTTGAATATCAAAAATGGCGTTAACTTTTAATAAACAATTGTTTCACCGAGTTTTCATTCCGTAAAATCGCCCTCGCTGGCATATAACACTTTTGTGAGTATTGAAAATAGCCTATTCGGTCTCATTTTGCAATTCTCGCACTGATGCCAGCATTGTTCGCAGTTTTGTCGAAGGCCGGGTATGAATTATTGTATTTTTCGTAATAAAATGCACGATCTTCTTGTTACCACCGGCTAAACTGTGTCTCACCTCGCGTCACGCCCACCGGTGAGGGGGAGGGGGAGGGGCTTTGGTTCAATTCACACGATGTTGATGTTAGTTTTTAATTAAAATACACGATCCTTGTCTACAACCGTAGTCATTGGTTGAAGGTTTCCAGCATAAAATAATATTGGTAAATTGTAAACAATATGGTACCCTGTTGTAGTCGAGCTAAACTGTAATCAATATTGTTTATTTTCTGGCGCGTTATATTACGCCGAATCCGCTCAAAATTGAATAGGTATTCTTTTACAAATAACAAAATTTAGTATTGGTAATTAATTATAATACTCTGAATCATAAATATTACAATATCTTTTAGCTGATACGTCCTTGTGTTAATTTATTAACTTTTTCAAGAGCCGTAAGAGTCAAATACATTTCATCTCTATTTTAGGACATGTTTTAACTTTTTCTATACAACTTATATTAACGGAATTACGAATTTTGAATAAGTGCCATTTTGATACAAGATTAATATTTATTTTAACGGTAAATTTCATATTGATAAAAAAATATATTATAAAAAAACGCGAGTACCTATAAGACGTTTGTTAGGTTTTAAAATAATGCTTGGTGTGTGTAATTCTTCTTTGTACATTTTTTTCGTGTGTAAAGTTTGCTGTGTAAATTAATCGTGTTAGATATCGTCTTCTGGTTATGATCGAAAAGATGAAAAGAAATTTTTTGAAAATTGTGACCGGCGATTTTATAAATACCTACATAACATTTCTTTCGAAAATTGCTTTGAACAACGCAATTTCATTCTCGTTCACACGAATAACGTTACAAGTTTACGATATTTTTAGATAAGGTAAACAAGTACTACGCCGTAAAAAAATTTTTGACGGCGTATTTATTGGAGACGATTTTGACTTCCATCTGCTGGCCAGATGACTTGTCCCACATTGAAGGTGTCTGGTGTGCGAGACCAGAGTTCAGAACGTAGGAACGTACAGCGACGATGTACCTAATAATATAATATTGCGATACAACTTAGTTCGCGTTAATGTATTATATCTCCATTGAAAATGTCATGGCCGGAAGACTCCTTTGCTCGAGAAAGACGCCATTTTGTTCATTGGCAGCGCGCAAAATAAATAACAATTATTAAAATTTTAAAAACTTATTTCGATTCATTTAACCTCTTGCATTTATTATTTAATTTAAATACATCAGGAAGGAATCTACGGGATAATAATTTTTAAATGTATATTCTACAAAATGTTCTCATGTTTTCACGACATTCAGAATCTTCTGCGGGTAGTTTCCTGGGATATTCTGCCATTTTCATAGATTGACGTTTAATAAAGCAATCATAATCTCTACTTACAAATTTTCGTATCAGAAATATAAAGATTTAGCAGCATCACGGTGTTAAAATTATCAAATTGAACTGTTTGTTTACATGTACATTTGGAGGTACTAAATGGTCACATTTCGAAAGAAATTGACGCTTCATTAAACAGGAGTTATTGATTTTATTTTTAATGAAATTTAAAATATTATTTTTAAGTTCTACGAGTTTGCGTAAAGCGATATTTTCTGAAACCTGTTTCGGTTTACTAGGCCATTATCAAAAAGTAATTGTGTAAACATGTTTCTAGGCTTTTATATGCCATCGTAAGTTAATAAAAGGCTGACATTCATTTAGCAGCAATTATTTATTGGAAATATATACGTATTGTGTACGCAAATATGCATATATATATATATATATATATATATATAATATATATATAATAAATAAGGGTCTTCAAAAGTTCTGTTATGCTTTTGATTATGATATAATTAAAACAATGGGTTTTCAGCATGGAATAGATTTTTTTAATTATGAGGATTTTAGCTGTTTTAGCATTATTTTCTGACAGCTGTTTCGGCTTACTAGGTCATTATCAAACAGAAGAAAGTTTATTTTGAACGAAAGCGTGCATTTTAAATTTTTTTAAAAAAAGGACACTACTTGATAACACTTAATACAAGAATAATAACGTCTTGTAATAATATTGATGCATAATTAACTATGTTCTATATGTATAATTGTATACATTAGGTAATTTCAATGTTATATTAGTAGATATATAAAAAATATAGAATGTTTTTTTTGAACGAAAGCGCGCATTTTAAAATTTGAAAAAAAAGGACACTACTTGATAACATCTAATACATTAATAATAACGTCCTGTTATAATATTGATATATAATTAATTATGTTTGTATACATTAGGTCATTTCAATGTAATATTTGTGAGTAAATACTAGTAGATATATAAAAAATATACTACTCCCCTGGACAGTAGCGCCGGAATATGACTATTTATCTTTAATCATAAAACACTTTAATAGGCTGTTTGCAGATAAATTTTATTGCCGGCATTTTTTACGACCTACGTAGGTCCGCCGGATCAGTGTTGCCCTTCAATAGCGTTATCAAAGAAGCTTTTGTATTTTTTTTTGTGAAAGGAGATTTCCTTCATCTGAAAAATTGAGTTGATTTCGTAAATGTAAATATAATTTTATTGATTCGAGCTTCCTTGTTTCCGGGGTCATTATTTCTCTGTCGAGGTTAATGAAGCGTGCTAAACTTTATTTGAGGCGCCAAATATTTTTAACGTTTCTAAATTATTGGCCTTTACGAAATTTAGGGCTCATCAGTAGACGCAATATTTCGTTAGCAAAAATATGTTCATTTAAATGTAATAATATACACAGGTATATACATATATATTTTGAGACCTCTGCTATTTTTTTTGTACTAATTTGATTCATATTACTTTAAATTTTTGGTTGGACGTACTTACGTACTAACAAACTTTGAATAAACCACATCCATTATTCATTCGTCAGGATAGACGGATTATACGGTAAAAATGTTTTCAGGTTTTCGTGGCTGTTCAGAATTTTTTGCGTGAAGTTTTCTGGGATATCTATACACGGCAGAATATCCCAGAAAACTTTGACCTCAATGGCCAACGTTTCGGATTCCATTGCAGGGTCCATCACATCAGCCCTGATCCTATTTTCGAGCTTCCGGTACCGGTTAGGTTAGGTTAGATTAGATTAGGTTAGATAAGGTTATTTTGGGTTAGGTAAGGTTATTCTCTTTGTATACCTACATGTACGACTCTGTTTGTCTTCTATAATGAGTTTAAGAAATCATATTTCTCATTGCGGAGAATCTTTGCAAAGTAAGAAGCTTTCTGTCGTTTGAAAGTTGTTATTGGTTCTCTTGAATTATTTATGCGTCTCGGAACCTCTTTGTTAGAAATGTGATTATTCCTGAAGATTTTTTATTCTACGATGATACAGTCATATTTGCCTCTAGTCTTGTAATGGTTGCTTCTATTAACGTCCAAACTTCAACTCAATTGAACATAGTCATATCTTCATTTAGCTTTGAGAGTGCCATAGAAAAAATATAATTGTGTACCTATCTGGTGCTGAGAGAATTTTACGGTTTGGAAGTTTTGGCCAGGCGGCCCAGCTAATTACTCCTCAACCAGAAATTATGTCTGCTTGTCTGACGAAAAAACTTTGGATCGATTTTTAACCCTTTTCCCGTGATCCAATCGAGCTGAAACTTTGCAAACAGACTCGTGGCGACGATCAAGAAGATCTATAAAATATTCGTTAAAAAAAATGAATCAATTTTTGGATTTTTCAAATTTTGAATGGTTTTTTCATACAAATTATTAAGTTGTATGAAAATATTTCAACGCGTCTGGTAGACGCGAAACCTGATTATAGTATAATTTTGGATTTTTGGAAACTTTATATTACTCCCTTTCGTAGCGTCGCCCGACCGAAGCCCAACGCGTAGGTTAAGCGCCAAACCAGTTTTCAATAGTAAATGAGAAAGGAAGTATAATAAAAACTTGGTTTTTATGGGTTACTTTTTTAAGCCAATCTAGGTACCTAATGGACTCTAGCGATTTAGGATTTTGGATTTCGACTTAGGATTTTCGTTGGTACCCCGGTACCCGTATCAATATTTTTTCAAACACGCGATGTATTTGAATAATATTGAATGCTTGCAATACTTAGGTGCGCACTACACAATGGTCTAACTTTGTGTTTTTTTTCGACTTAGGATTTTCGTTGGTACCCCGGTACCCGTATCAATATTTTTTCAAACACGCGATGTATTTGAGTAATATGGAATGCTTGCAATACTTAGTTGCGCGCTACACAATGGCCTAACTTTGTGTGGTGTTGGTAATATAAAAATGATTATTTTATCTGATATCTGTTTGTGTTGCCACTGTCGCGTGTAATACAGCATCAATCATAGTTTAAAAGGATGGCACATGAGGTGTTTTGGCCGAGGTCCAACATTTGTATTACAACAGCTGCAGTGGGACGTTACTCTATATTACACACTCTTATGCAATCCTGGTCGAGTATTCATTTTTAAAATTCTTCTAGAACTCCTGCGCGATGTTTTTTTAGTAAATATTAAATTATGTCACGTGATCAGAGCCCGTGTAATATTTTGAACATTTATGGTTTTGAAAAAAAACTACCATTGAATAATTTAATAAATAAAATATATAGGTTTTATTTACATATTTTAAAAACGAAGTAATGTCAAACTAACTTTTTAATAGATATTATAATACAAATAAAATAAAACAAGATTGTTTACATTTCGTAAACAATCTTGGACTAGAAAAATATTTATAATTAAATTAAATTATACTATGAAATATTAATTTTGAAAATAAAATTACTACAAATTTTCAATTCTGATACTGAAAATAAATACAAATTTTTTTTGAGAAGATTCACATTTTAAGAAAAAAAATACCGGTTTTTGTCCCCAGAGGGATCATAATTAATTAAGATAAATTATAGATAACTCACAGAGATGTCTTTGGGTATTTATAGGACTTACAACCTATCATATGGCTGGCTTGAGTAATCACTTTACATAATGTAACATAGAGTAGCTTGTTGGTCTTGTGGTTAGGACACTGGCCTCGTAATCCAAAGTTCGCGGGTTCGAACTTCACTCCAGGCTCGCAAGTTAGTCCTATTTTTATAGCACAAGCGTTTAGCTTAGTTTAAAAATAGTAAGAATATTAATGTGACACGTATTCCGTGTTCACATCTCTATTTAAAAAAAAAATGGAACATTCACCGATCTCACCAAAGATCGAATCGATAACATCTTACCTTCCATCTTCTACACCTCCTTTAAGCACCAACCCCCATCCCTTACATTCAAAATAATTTAATTTAATGCATATAAACATATCACTCTCATTAATCACCATATATATATAGTAAATATTATACACTAGGTCACAAATAATTTACGAGTATTTTTTTACGAAGTTTACGAATAAACAAATAAATTACTTAAAGGATTTATATTGATACATTAAATAGTAAATATTATATTCATGTAAATACCAATAATTGTGGAGATAATCAACTATAATAATTATAATTTTTCAATAGGTAATTCTGAGTTATCTTCTGCAAAGTGTTGAACAATCACGAAATTAACTTATACGTCAATTCCTGCAATTATTTAATGTATTTATACTAATTTATTTGTACCTGTATTATCTATAATCTGCCAAAATCCCCAAACTCATATGTCATTATATCAAAACCATCTTACTTACTACATCAACAGAAAATATATTAGGTTTAATACTATAACTATAAATCTGGCGGTCGCTGACTCTAGTCTACATGCAAAGCGAATCAATTTATTTATGCGTGAACTACACTGCAAATACATTAATAATATAAACCACTACCAGATTTTAGGTCTACCGGTTTCGAGTCGTACCCATCTCTTCGTCAGGAACAACACTACACTACTATAATCACAACACTATACACCATACAACAGTATTGTTAACTTTTCACCAATATTTATCACATGCGTGTTAATGTTGTCAAGTACAAGCATGCACTAACTAGCCAACAGAACTATCAGGAATCTAAGATTGAGAGAGAGTGAGACCTAAAGGTAGACCTAGGTGGACTTAAAGGTAAATCAGGTAGACCGAAAGGTAAACCAAGTTAGACCTAACATCTGGTAGTGGTTTATACAAATTTAACTAACATTCTGTTATAATGTCAAACCACAAAGTTAATGCTTTAAATATCAATAATAACTTGATGAACCTTTAAACTTAGTAACCACCATTCTATCTTTAAAAAGCATAAAATAATTCTTCTAAATACGTCCATGGATCACTGATCAATGGGCCGAGCGCGAATTAACTGTTATATTTATGTGCCGGCTGGCAAATTGGCCAGGTTTTGTGTCTGCCTAACAATAGGTTCTAATCTGACACAAATCTCTATTGTGACCCAAAACACAGCGAATGGACCAGCATTTGAATAATAAAGTCAGAGACATATCGTCCGTGCGAGGATGGCAACACGCCTGTACACGGCTGCCCATAGATACTATGCAAATTTAGATTGAAATTTATAATTCATTTGGGATGTTTCATACAATGGCATTCTGCGTGGAAACACTACCGAAGTTTGATTATTTTTGGTTAGGTACTTATGTTCGTACGATATGCCTATTTTTTAAATTCTAAAGGTGTCATAACTGGGAAACAGTTTATGAGATAAAAAATCCCTTGTACTTATCAATTAAATATCCAAGTAGTGTACATTCTCTTTAATTTAATAAGAAAAAAATAAAATTAGCATTTGCTATTTAATCGTGTGTTTATTAATTATTATTTATTTTCAATTGTTTTACCTTCTATCAAGTAAATTGAATGTCTTTTGTCTATGGTTTTAATATTGAAAGAATGAGTATGAACATGTAAAAATTGAAGTTTTTTGATAATCAGTATGAGAAATGCTTTATATATACGAATCGCTCAACTCAAACGTAGACATTTGACTTTTAAACTTTAGTATGAAAAATATTATTGCAAAGAAGAGAAGAAATTTATTTACAGGTACTGTTAAAATTTAGCTCCAAACTGCCAATACTAGCAGAAAGAAATTTTGATTCTCACAAGCAGTTGTTTTGAATAAAAACCTTCAAAACAAATGGATAAAATGAATACGTATTATTTAAAAACATATATATTCTTATTATCAGTATATGTATAGAAGAAAAATCGCCAAAATCTATGATTTACATTGTAATGATTTTTGTTAAATATTCCTTTAATGAAATGCCAGAGAAAATAAGAAAATATGCTAAATTTCTAAATTTAAATAAAAAAAATGTAACCCATAAAAACCAAGTTTTTATTATACTACCTTTCTCATTTACTAGTTGAAACATTTTTTTTCGCTTAACCTACGCGTTGGGCTGCAGTCGGGCGACGCTACGAAAGGGAGTAATAAAATTTTTCCAAAAATCCAAAATTATACTATAATCAGGTTTCGCGTCTACCAGATGCGTTGAAATATTTTCATATAACTTAATAAGTTGTATTAAAAAAACATTCAAAATTTGAAAAAGCCAAAAATTTGTTAATTTTTTTAACGAAAATTTGATAGATCTTCTTGACCGTCGCGTAACCACGAGTCTGCTTGCAAAGTTTCATCTCGATTGGATCAAGGGGGTTTAAAATGTATCCAAAGTTTTTTCGTCAGACAAGAAGACAAGCAGACGCCACGAGTTAATATAAAGGGAGTAATTAATTATGTGTTGTGTAAAATCCTAATTAGTTCAAAAATTATGAATATTGTTTGTTCATATGTATATGTACACATATATTTACACATACATATGAACAAACAATAATAAACTTTAAATAAAAAGTATGTATGTTCTATGTACCTTTGTATCCAGGTCGCGAAATGTTCGCATTAGTTTTTCTATTCAACTGTCAGATTATGACGTCTAGATTTATGGTTATAGAATTTATTTTAAATCGGTTAATCCTGGTTGAATTATTATAAATAAGTAAGGACAAATACTTTTGCTGCTCTGGGCGAAAACACAATAAAATATCTTCACGTACTTAAAAGAATTTTCAAGCATGGCAACATTCGTAATGAACGTCAGTTTTAAGTGCATTATATTTGAACTGGACTTGAAAAACTCAAATATTAACCGTAAAACGAGACGTACGTGTAGAAAAAAATTACGGAAGGGTATTTTACGTGTGTTTTTATACGTTGAGAAATAATTCTTTTTGTTCAGTGGCGCAACTGAAACCTCTGCCGCGTCAGGACGGGGCATAGAGCACCGCTGCGGTCACGGGACATAAATCAGTCTTTTTATTTTATTACCGAAACTAATGACGCCGATTCTTTTATTTGATGTATCTACGTAGGTACTGCGTGTACTTAATGGAAGATACCTACCTACATGAGGCACTGGGATAATGGATTCCTCCACTTAATGCGAAGGCGTGGGTCGAGGAATCGGTAGTGTATTGATCAGCAAGATGCCTTTGTTTCCGAAATTGGCTGAGATGATTATTTTAAATTTATGAACAACAAAAGAGTATAGGAGCAATGATTTTCAATGTTGACCTTACCACCAACATTTTTTTGATGTTTTTTTTTTAATTTGCGTGGTTTCATAAGGTTACATGATTAAAGTATACAAAAAAATTAGACATGAAAAATAAAAATTGCACATATTTGAAATTTCGTAGTTTTGTAAAAACTTACCTAACCTTTGTTTCTTTTTATCAATTTGTAATTTATCATAAATTTTTTTAATATGGGTAATTTTTCCTTGAGTTAATTTTTATGTGTAAATTTACCACGTGTAATTTCATCGTTGCACGGGCAGATGTAAGTGAATTATTAATGATTTATTTTAAACAAACAATCAAAATCATTGATATTCTATAACATGTTCAAAAATATTTAAAAATATATACAAATTTTGATGTAGCTTATCTTGTTAACTGTTAAAATTCCACTCAAAGTGTTAAGAACATGTTCTACAGACTCCGCTACAGTCTTTGCTACTAGCTACGGGTCACCCTCTAGAGTTAATGTAAGAGATAGCAGCTGAGCAACTACATTTATTTTATTAAATTAGCTTATTTTTTTAAAGATTTTATAAAAAAATCAACAAAATTTACGAAAGACGAAGAATAATGAATACGCCGGTTTAAAAAATTAACTAATTTGACGAATGATTCAGTAGGATGCGAGGCAATGTTGCGTCGTTATTTTTTTTTAGATAACATAACGTGTTCGTGATTGTTAGCGACATTTTGACACAGATGTTATGTTATTGGAGACATATTTACAATATCATAAGTCACCTGCACCACACGAATCGCTTCAAGGTGTCCTGTTCCAAATATACCTCCGAGCAGAGAACGTATAATTCTACTTGTCCAAACGTTAGCAAACGAGGTGATTAATAAGATGTATAATATCTGTAAAAAATAAATATAATAAATAATAAAAAAATAAAAAATTATAATTATTATATATTTTTTGTTTATTTATTTATATTTATTTAAAACACGGTATAACGTACTATTAAAAAAATAATGTACATAAAGATGTATAGATTGATAGGTAATAATAAAAAAAGGAGATAAGTTATACCTAATTCTATCAAAAACAACTCATAATAAAGTGATATATAAAGAAAAACGACACATTGGGCGAATGACATAAAGTATAACAAAATTACATCAAAATGAAATAATAGTTATCAAATCAAATATGAAACTCAACAATCAATAAAACTAGGTACAACAAATTAAAATAACAGTAAACAAATTAAGTCTGAAATTCAAGAAGCTACAGAATTACAACAAAATGAAATAATTGTAAACAAATCAAATCTGAAACTCAAGAAGCAATAAAGAAGACCAAAGTTAGCAAATTAGTCCTATTTTCATAGCGTTTATCTTATTTTAAGAATAGTAAGAATATTGATGGGACACGCATTCCGTGTTCGCATCTCTGTTTAAAAAAAAACCTTTATCTGCTGATGAAAGGTTCTGTTACTCTCGAAACTCAAGTAGTAATATATGTATAATTATATTAATTCATTAATCTCAAGTATAGAAAGCATGCTTATATTCCATCCTTTTCAATAGTCAGAATAAAAAATAATTGTATATATCTTATATACAATATAAAAAAATAAAAAACGCACCGGCGAAATTTACCAGATTAATGTTTTGATTATGAAATAATTCCTGTTTTGATTATTGTTGATGATTTCATATCGGTGCAGAATTATTACTATATATTGTCATTTTGGGGAGGCAAATTTAAGAACATATCTTCCTTATTAGAAAACAAAAATGTGCTAAGTTGCGCGAGGATTAATTATAGTGGAGAATGGGGTCAAATGTGAAGAAAACGAGTTCAAGATCAAGGGCTACAATGTTACGTCTTGTTAAGAATGGGAGGCGTCGCGCTACGGCCTCATTTAAATTTATATTTCTTTCCAGCCTCTCTTTATTGTAATCTGTCTATACAATGCTGTTTCACTATTTTTAAACCATAAGAACTTGATAGAATATTAGATTGATGCATAAGTGCGTAGCAGTTTTATTTTTTTTATCACCTAAATATTTATAAATTATACAGGTAGCTTCTTCACTCGGGGCGCTGTACACTGTACAGTACAGTCGGCTTCTGATGAATCTGTCGGTAGTATAGGTATATTTTTTATTATTAGATAGAAAAGATTTGCTAAATATTTAATTATTTTATGGATAGTTTAATTCACACAAAAATATCTATCTTATTCTCAGGATAACAAGATTGTTACATTAGTAACACGTGCAATAGACGGGACGTAAGCGTAACATTTTTATGAGTTTCTACTTGAACATTTAAAATGTGGTTAAAAATAATATAAAAAAATTATAAACGGCACGGCTTATGCAGGGTTATTTAGAAAACATTAATAACCTCACATGATTATATTTCTGCCTTGATTATGAGTCGAAAATGTTCAAGCAACCATGGCAATATCAAAAGTTAGGGAGATAAGCGACATCAAAGTTATCATTTTTTTCAATATTTCTGACTTTTTTTGTAAAACGTTGGACTATCATTACAGTAACTTATATCGAATATGAATAATTCATTCCCTTTAATATAAGTCGAATAAAATAATAAAAACGTTCGAATTCCAACTGGAAAACATTCCAATTGGAATTTCTGCAGGGTTTTCACCATTTTATTTAACACGTCTTGAAACGAATGAATTTTTCGTAATCGATAAAGTTACTGTAATGATAGTTCAGCTTTTTGCAAAAAGTAAGCTAGAAATATTGAAAAAAAATGCAAACGTTGATATTGCCTAATCAGATTACTACAAAATACTAATCTGTAATATATATTATATTACAGATTAGTATTTTGGATATTATTGACGGTTCCGATTCGTGACATTTTCCGTTCCGAGCCCAGTTTAAGAATACGAAATAGTGGCTAAAATATATAATTCTACGTCTACGATAGATGGCGGTTATTTACATTCTGTATAGATTTACATTGTGACACGGGAGCGTGGTACGGAGTGATCAAATATTGGATTTTCCACTACCAACAATGAGTGTATCATAATTCATCATAAAAAGCAACAAAGAAAATTTTAAAAAATTAAAACATTCTTAAACAAGCATTCACCATTGTTTGCGTTGCGAAAATGGGAATATTCTCGCTTTTCATTTGGCTATTTTGGTTTTGAAAAGAGTTTAAAGCAAGCGTCAAATTATTTACTTCATTAAATTATTTAAGAGATGGTGTCAATGGAGGTAACTGATTTTTTGCAATTTAACAGACAAACATCAATACTAGACCGCAATTATACCATAGTACCTAATCAAACATTGATACAATCAGATACAAATCTCAAATAACTGTTCCAAAAATAACCGGTTAAAATAACGGTTTGACCATCACTACAAGACGTATTTTTTACAATGGACGCATTTTATGAACTTTTGTTCCAAACCAGGTCTTTTATCTCTTTTAAGTAAAAACGTATTTTTAAGCGCGACTTATTGACTAAGACAGTTTATTAACAGTATTTAGTTTGACCTTTTTATCATAGTATCAAAATTTACAAGGATATAGTATTTTTTTAAAACAAGGCGAACGTGTTGGCATCAGACATGGTGTCAAATTGTGGACAAGGAATTTACGTTGGTTCATGTATACAGGGTTATTTGGAAAAATAAATAAATTCCAGCTTTAATTATGAGTCGAAAATGTTCAAGCAAACATGGCCAAATATCAATAGTTATGGAGATATGCGACATCAAAGTTTGCATTTATTTTTCAACATTATTTTTGACGGAGCACGGAGATCTGGTGGTGGCAATGTCGATAAGGAGCCACGTTGGCGTTTGCACGTCTGAGGTTCGAGCCCTTCTCCAGTGTAATTTAATAAAATTACGGACGTTACACGAAGTTACGGGCAGGCAGACGGACAGACAAACAAACAACGAAATTATTATTATAAAGATTGCAGTCTTGAAATTTTTTTTAATAAATTTTGGGTCGCCTTGCCTTAATGAGGCTAAAAAATGATTCCAAGTAATTCGGGATTTTGTATCATACACGAGCAGCATGCACTGATACACGTATACACAGCCTAACAGTGTGCCGTTGTCGTTGTATACGAAGCTTGGGAAGTCTACGAAGGTACTTGGATCATCAGCGAGGACGTCAACACATTAAGTGGTGTGGAATAGAAGTGTGAAGAGATGATACTCGTCTTCACCGAATTTTTAATCTTGTCATCGAGTCAATATATGTGATTTCCTCTCTTAAATATTTATCGAATAAATATTCAAAAATAATACGCGTAATGATTCTCTCGTAGACTTCTATAGTAAATATTTATCAGGGGCGTGCAGTGAGAACATGAAGCATGACTTTTTCCTAAGCATAAACTTTGAAGAGTACGTAACCCAAATACAAAATATTTTTCGTAAAATTTCTAACACAATAATTAACATATTATTCAGATTTTAATATTTCACAATATCCTGTCAGATAAATAATTCACGCTTATTGTTCTCACTGCACGCCCCTGATATCAGGGGCGTGCAGTGCAGTATAAATATTTATAGAATATGATGATACTCTCATATCATTTAAGAGTTATATTTTCATTAATAATATAAATTATAGATTTCTTTAATATATGAGAAAAAGGATTTTGTGGTGACATTATTATTGATATAATTAGCAAGAACATATTCTGTTTAGACCACTCTGTTAGATGGTGGACAGGAGTAACCTTAAAAGACAAGATTAAAAGTTCACGCATTCGTGGTAGCCTGTGTGTCACATAAACAGTAAGCTGGAGGAACGACAGCTAAGATGATACGGGCACACAGGTCAGAGACCACCAGACCACACGGTAAAGCAGGCTATGTCTATGGAGCTTCATCGACAGTCATCCAGAGGAAGACCAAAGAACTCCCGGATGACTCAATGCTCCAAAATACTCCAGAGAAACGGCCTGGATGAAAGCGATACCCAGAACCGAAGAAGATACAGCCTGAGAACGAGAAGAGCCGTCTCCAACAGCCTACCCAGGCAATGAACTGGAACAGTGCAAGGAAGAATAAGAAGAAGAAACTGTTTACACCACTAATTTGTTGAAAATACCAACATGTTTCGGGGCAAACGGTACCTTCATCGGGATACAACTTCAAATAATAAAATAAACATATGTGGAAGATGAATAAATAAATAAGTACTAATATGAAAACACATTAAAAAAATAACTATTTGCAAAAAGAAAAAAAAAAGATCAACGGATCATTGCACTGACCCGAAACATGTTGGTATTTTCAACAAATTTGAGGAGCAAACAAAGTACCTTAGTAAGTTCTTGTTAATTATATAAATTATAGATGTTTCACTGCGACGAAGCTTTTTATGAGTTCTCAAAAAATGAACTGAAATCAATTAAAAATTCGATATATTATTTTGTTGAGAATACATACTTCGGCCGCGAGTTGTTAAAATAAATAAAAGTGTGACCGATGTAAAAACGTGAGAATTATTTTAATATTGGTGTTGAAAATTACTGACAAATTAATCTGAAATAATTAGTATGAATTAGGAAAAATACGTATGCATTATAGATTCGTGTAAAACTGTGAATGTATTATTTAATATGTAATAATGACTGTATTTAAAAAGCGTAAACAAGTAGTATCTTTAATCAATTACCCGTATAATCAATTATTTAATTCTATTAACGAAATCGGTGAATTGGTGAAAAAATCAATTTGATTTTGACCTGATCGGTAATTTGATCAAATTTACTACTTTTCCACGACCTCCAAATAAAGCTCTTTTTGACCTATCAGAAAGTCATTAAGGCGCCGGTTCTTTATGAGAAATTGTATTAAGAATGAAGGTTAATGTTAATAATGCAAATTTAAAAGTGCTCGGGATTTTGGTACATTCTACAATTATGTATTCTCTTTTAGGTACGTAAATAGGTACTCAATATTTCATATTTTTTATATAGTGCGTAGCTATCGATAACTACATTATTTAATTAATCAATCGTTTACTTGACAGAAAAATGTGGACAGTAAAGTGGGACCCACCATAGACTCAGGGCCGTTCTACGAGCAAAAGCTCCCGTATCGGCCCTACACTTTCGCCACCCATTGTTGTTTTAATGCTAAATCAGTTTCCTCGCTACGCCGCTGACGACGCAAAAGCACTCGTGCGACGCGGCGAGGAAACTGCACTAACCACTTCACTGTCTCTGGGGTGCATTATGAAAACAATTTAATAAAGAAAATAGCAAAACATAAAAATAATCATTTTTATCGTCGCCACGAGGCTGCCTGCAAAGTTTCAGCTCGATTCGATCACGGGAAAAGGGTTAAAAATCGATCCAAAGTTTTTTGTCAGACAAGCAAGCAAGTAAGCAGACGCTACGAGTTAAAAGAGAGTGAAAATATATCAGTATTCTAAAATAAAAAAGCTCTGATCTCTTATGATTTCAAATCCCAATAATAATAATAATTTTATGGTGTCTGTCTGTCCGTAACTTCATGTAACGTCCGTAACTACTTTTATAATTTTTTCATTTTTTTTTATTTTTTATTTTCCTTTGTTTATACATAAAGAAGTACTTCACAGTTTTATAATATATTAATACTAGCCGTACGTCCTTGAAAAATCGCGGGACATAATAATTGCAGGAGTTTGAAACTGAAAATTTGTGAATAGAAAACCATTTGCTTTTTTAAATTGACTTTATTTCCTTGAACCTTAAACTAAATATAATAAAATAATAATATGAAAATGTGAAGACCATGTAATTTGGTGAGCGATCCATGCGTGTTGCCTGAGCTGTTGCGTGTTGCGCGCTGATTACGTGTCACACTCTATTATCTTAAGTTGTAATTTGAACGTAGTTCTAGCAAGTTACGGACGTTACAGACAGACAGAGTCTTACAATATATATAAAAACTTGTCATAATAGTTAAGATTTATAGCTATATATAGTAAGTTCATTCTTTGCTGATTTTCGATGACATGGAGGTTGTCAATATGCGAAGCGATGCGACTCAATAAAGAATTGATCCTATATAACTAAAGGCAGATTGATTAATAATATAATATATTTTAGAATAGGAAATAGTCAGTGTTGTTGCTGCATTAGATATGTATCAGATATGTGGGATCAATATTTTCTTTGACTTATTTTCTGTAAGGTCGGACCCACGTTTCAGTATGCTGATTAATCGTACGCAAATTGCAGGCAGGTACCTACTTATAAAATCATCGGCATTTTGAACTTTTTACATTCTCTAAGGTTCGAAGTTAACATAACCTCTTTCCACGATGTTGTTCGCTTCGTCTTCTCTTACATAATTAATTGTAATAGATCATATTTATCATTGCCAAGTAAGAATTTTTCCTTATTATATATAGTTATTCGTTATTATTTATCTTTGCTTATTCATTCTAAAGATACATTTATAACCAATGAATACAAATATATATGACGGATATCTTTCACTAATAAATAAATACATTGTACATTGAATAATTTACGAGTACAGATTGCTGTCGGTTTATTAATAGTGCCTAGCTTTAATCTATGTCTTGGCAATGGAGCTGAATGATTTTCCAATCGCATTTGAATAACACAAAACCATTTTTCGGGCGGGAAATATCTATAGAAAGAAAATCACTTCTGTTTGCACAGCTGGAGTTCGCCGGGTCGGAATTAGAACGCGGTTCCCGCCTTTTTAACTGACATTTCATGGCCGGCTGCCATTTGCAAATTAAAACCGCTTTTATACGTGTGCTTCGTTGTTAAAAGTAGCGATAGCGGGCAGAGCAGTCTGATGGATTATGGGAAGGAACATTGTAACATTAACCCACCCATTTTGTGTTGACCTCTGCGTTTATTGTAGAACATTGTGGAAATGTGTCGGAAAGTTATATGTGTGAACATACATTGGCGCCATTTAACATGAGTAGTATTCAAACCGAAGAAAAGTTTATTGCCGCGCCGTATAAATTAGAAGTTTGAATAATATTTCAAACCCAAAAATAATGATATACTTTATCTATCTATCTATAAATCTAAAATGATATACTTTTTTGTACAGTGTTATCAAAATAGTCAACATAAGTGATATTGTATAATTTTTAAAGGTAGGTAGGTACATATCTGACATCCCATCGAAAAGTGAAAAATATAAATGTTACTGAAGAGCGAAATCAAAAATGAACCATGATAAATATTGAATTAATACATGTTATGGTATATGTTATTAAGTAGGAATCACAATGTTTAGTGTTTACTGCGGTAAGTTAGTAGATATAAATCTTCATTTTTCGACGGCACCGATTTTTTTGTTCTCCTGTAATTTTTTTTACTTACGACATTTTTCTTTTAAAAAACTTTCAAACTTTAAATGAAAAAGGCTAGAGAACCTTCAAACATATTCTATACAAAAGTGATATTATAGCACGCGTCCGATACGTGTAACCAATTTTTAAAATTCTTAAGTATTCATTCTTATTTCTGTAATCATTATTACAATATAATATTTCAAAAATAATTATTTAAAGTTGTTAAAAATATCTCCTTTAGATTTCGGTGTTTTACAACCGGAAGAGTTGATTTCGTTATTTTAAAATAATTTATTGATAAATAATATCAGCGATGCGTGTGGTAGAGTGATAATAGAGCATTATTTTTTAATTAATTTCTATAACAAGAACATCATTCATAAGTTTTATCAAAAATACATGGAAGAATATCTCAATAAAGTAGGTATCTATTATTTTTATAAATGTTATCATCACCAATAAGAAAAAATATTGAGTTATATATAAATATTGTTTTAACTATTATCTATATCCTGCCAAGTATTGTAGGCACATCGTCGCTATCCCAAGGACAGTCGGCCGGTTTTACAGAATTATTTATTACCGACTGAGGTCAAGACTCGGTGGGTGCAATTTGCCGTTATTATCGTGAAATGGCGTGGGACGAAAAATGCGTTCTTGATCTAATTTCCTTGCTCCAACCTTTATCCTACGTTTAATAATATTTTCTAGGCGCTGAAGCCGACCTATCTAGATCTCGCGACCCTGATTCGTTCTGAGCATTTTTATGTATACGAATCATTGCGACCTTTTTGAACTCTCAAGTGACGTTTCTATTTACAATTTTCTTCGATATTCTGCAGCAAGTCGACCGCTTAGATACAATGCGATGTAGCTCCAAAATTATATAAACTCTTTGGAAATTGGCATTTACTTGATTGAATCACTGTTTTCATTTTTACTCCCTTTATATTAACTCGTGGCGTCTGCTTGCTTGCTTGCCGGCTTGCCGTCAAAAAAAGCTTTGGATCGATTTTTGACCCTTTTCCCGTGATCCAATCGAACTGAAACTTGGCAAGTAGACTCGTGGCGACGATCAAGAAGATCTATCAAATTTTCGTTAAAAAAAAATAATTATAGTATAATTTCGGATTTTTAGATATTTTATTGGTTTTTCAAATAGGAATCATTAGAAAAGTTTGATTAATAACGGCGGCCCGATAACATCGTGGAATATTTTCTAAATTTGAATTACTCCGTCGATATACATAATAGGTACTTCACTACGAATGTCGAAAATCTAAATTGACTGACAAATGTTTTTAGAATTTAATCTTCAAAGCATGAAGTGTCTTATCAAAGCTCAAAACATCTGACATTTTAGAAATATATTAAATTACTGTAAGTTTAGTTTTATGTTATATGTTTTAATTCGTCTTTCATTGTTGTTATATTTTACAAAGAAAGGGAGTATTATAAAAACTTGGTTTTTATGGGTTACTTTTTTTAACAATGAAAATCAAAACACCTCTTATAATACTTACTATAAAAATTGTGCAATTTGTTGACCTAGCGAGTGTGAAAAAACTTTCGTTATCTTAATTGTCCACGCGATTCTCTTCCGTTTCCTGTACTACCTACAGTATCATTACTTTTATTCTTCGTCAAAAATTTACAAATAAAGTAAAATTAAATAATAAAAGTGACCTAAAACGCTATTAAACAGAACAGTATTAAAGTAACTTAAGCTCCAAATACTATACCAGTGAAGTGTACACCTAAAACATCTATTCTTTGAAAAAATTACTGACCTGTCAAAACCAGCTGTCGTCTGACACATACCTACTAACAAAGGTAAATTTCAAAAGATTAACCTTATTTAAATTGTAACAGCTAATGAATCCAGAAATGGCTGTCTGCAATATATGCATGTTCACAGTAACAAATATTAAACAGACACTTCATTGCAAAAAATGCTCAAGTTATTACCACACAGATTGTACAAATATCTCTAAAGAAAATTTTAAAAAGATGTCGACAAAAAACATAGAATCATGGATTTGCCCGCCTTGCAAAAAAGATAAAAGTGATAGAAAACATTCTGGGGAGCCTTCAATTATCAATCCATCCCCTAAAGCTAATGATACATCACTTATCACCATCGATGCCAACTCAGCTGCACTCTACAACAGTAACATAGAGGGGCTGCGATCTTCCTTAATCGATTATCTAGAGAGTAAACTTTCTGAAAACTATAAGCAATGGAAACAAATTTCAGATCAAAATACAAGCATCCTCCAGGCTATACAATTTGTAAGCAACCAATACGAAGACCTAAAGACAAAAATTACCAATATCGAGTCTAGATGCAATCAGATAGAAAAAGTTCAACAAAAGCAATCTGAATTAGTTAAAAGAATAGAATACTTGGAAAATAAATTTGACGAACAGGAGTATCAACAAATAGCCACCAACATCGAAATCCGTGGATGCCATGAAACTTCGGCAGAGTCAACCGCTGATCTCACTCACAGTGTCAAAACTATCATCTCAACAGTAAACTGGGAAGGTCAGATGAGCGACATCCTCTCCATACAACGGGCGAGGCAACACATCTCTAAAAAGACTCCACGCCCGATTATCGTTAAATTTACCAACCGGACCTGTCGAGATACGTTCCTCGACAGAGTTAAATCTCACAATAAACAATCGAAAGGTTATGAGCGCTCACTAAACACTTCCATCTTTAAAAATAACCAAGAAATCAAGCCTATTTACATCTCCGAGCACATTACAAAAAAATGCAAATTTCTACTAGCGGAAACAAAGAAGATAGCCATCCAGAAAAATATAAAATTTGTTTGGATTAAGAATGGACGCATATATACACGAAAAAATGTCGGCGAGCCATTTCTTTGTATCAAATCGGAGACGGACCTGTCAAAATTGTAATGTCATTTGCCGATCCGCGATGTATACAAACTTTCTCTTTTCTATGGTCTTTACTAGAGGCATTAACCATAAACAACCAATGTATAAAATAAACCATAATTTATTAAAACTTGCTGAATGGGCATATCATAGACACCTATTCCAACATTTCATAAATATAAAATTTTGTTTCCATATCAAAATAAATCTAAAAACCATACTTACACATATTTACACAAACGCATTTAAAAACATTATATATCAACTGAAAAGATACTCACTCGACAATAAGATCATTCTAAGTAATCATAACACATTCTTAAACTTCTTTTTACTCTTGTCTTTAACACATACTTTTTATAAAATATATACCTACCTTGATAGTAATATAGTTCATAATAAACGATATCATTTCACTTACATAGCAAAATATTCTTTCAAAAAACTAAATTTAAGCAATATCTTAATTCAATTCTATTTCTGTAAAATGAATTTACCCTATATACCCTCATCTTGTAACAATTATGTACAGTGCAAATATGTAGGTATTTACTACCAACTAATAATAAAACCTTTTCACTTTAATAGCTTACAGATCGATATACTTTACATCAGATTGACAAAGATGAATATTAATAATCTCGCGGTAGATATAGAGGCATTCGATCTTTCGCAAACTATAATAGTCCCCTTACCCAAATCATGCACACAATATGATTCGGATATATTTACTTGTACAGAATGTTGGTGTAACAAAAAAATTGTCCAAACTTACTATAGAAAGATATGGAATGGCTAATATAATTGATCTGGTAAACCAAATAGATTCCTTTGAACCAATTCACACTAAAACTGTGGACCAACCAGAAAACTGTAAAGAATATTTTTGTAGAGGAAGTAGCACTCTTAAGATTCTAAATATGAACATACGAAGCATTAATCATAATTTTGACGAACTTCTTGTACTACTGCATCGTCTAAATATAGACTTTCAAATTATTATTCTTACGGAATGCTGGTTGAAAGATAAAGACACAATACAGACGATTCCAGGATACATCGGGCATAAAACCTCCAAACATTATAACCAAAATGACGGTGTTGTAACATACATTAAAGCAAATATAAATTTCGAAGTAACTGAACCGGATATAAGTGACGCCAATTGTTTAAAAATTAATTTGTGTAACGGTACCTACATATATGGGATTTATCGACCACCGTCCTTCCAAAGTGCGCATGAATTCACAAATTCTCTTTATGAAGAGCTACTCACAATGGCCAAAAATCCAACAATGATCATTGCAGGTGACATAAACATTGACATAACTGCAAGTACTCCCACCACAAACGCATCTGAATACCTATCCATGTTAGCTGAACAAGGTTTCTTTCCTGCCATCAACAACCCAACAAGAGGTAACGCATGTTTAGACCACATTATGGTTAAAAGCAAATTCTTGGCGAAAGGAATTGTATGTGAAACTACTATCACGGATCACTTTCCAGTAATGATTGACATTGGAACACAAAAAATAAATACAAAAACTTATACAAAACCCCGTCACAAACTAAATTTTGAAATGCTAAAACAGGACTTGGAAAAAGAAACCTGGTTACCAGTATACGAGACTAATGATGCTAATACATCATATTCAAAATTTCTGTATATTCTACAAAGCCACATAAAAAAAAATCAAGAACATATTTCTAATAAATCGAGGAAAAAAATTAAGAAATCTTGGATAACTGAAAGTTTAGTTAACTGCATAAATAAGAGAGATGTGTTACACAAACAGTCTAAACTTAACCCTCTAAATATCGGCTTACAAAACTTTTACAAAAAGTATAGAAATATTTGTAATAGAGCGGTCAAATCCGCTAAACACTTATATTACAAAAATATTATAAAAGCAAATCAACATGATGCAAAGAAAACATGGGAAACTATAAGAGAAATGACTTCTACACAAAATACTAGAAGCAAGGATATATGTGATATGCTGATTCCAAACAAAAATCATGCTACTGAGGATAAGGTTATTACTGAAGTGCTAGATAATGTAAACGGGCATTTTGCTTCGCTTGGTAAAAAATTAGCACAAAATATTTTGTCTCGTCTAAAAACTACCGAAGAAAACCTCAAAACAAATTTAAATTCAGCAAGTCCATATTCATTTTTCTTTGCTCCAACCTCCAGTCATGAAATTGCTGCAATTATTAGTAATCTAAAGTCTCACAGTGCCCCTGGAAATGATGAGATAACAGCAAAAGTGGTGAAGTATAATAAAGACCAATTAAGTAAGCCTCTTTGTTATATATTCAATCAAAGTCTCTCAACGGGTATCTTTCCAAATGCACTAAAACTGGCTACAATCTGTCCAATATTCAAGGGTGGTGATCCCCGTAATCCGAGCCACTATAGACCTATATCGCTCCTAAGTATTTTTTCTAAAATCTTAGAGAAGATAGTTAAAGTACGTCTTTTAAAATACCTGGATATTCACAAAACAATCTCCAACAATCAATACGGGTTTCAACCAAAACTCTCAACAGAAGATGCAATATGTCAACTAACGGAATTCTTAGTTACACAATTAGATAAAGACAAACGTTGTATTGGGATCTTTTTGGACCTAGCCAAAGCCTTCGATACGGTGTCTCATCCACTGCTGCTGCACAAGTTATCAGCTTTGGGAATAAGGGGAACGGCTTTGGCATGGTTTGAAGACTATCTAAATAACAGGGTCCAGGTGGTTAAATCAGGCGGTCACTGCAGCAGCCTCCACAAAACATCATACGGAGTACCGCAAGGAAGTGTTTTGGGACCCACGCTCTTCCTCATATATGTCAATGAAATGTGTAACTCCAATTTAGAAAACGGTAAAATAATTTCTTTTGCAGATGACACAGTGCTTCTTTTTCAAGATGATTCCTGGGAAAATGTTTTAAAAAAGGCACAAAGTGGATTGAATCGAATAACAGCATGGCTTGACAAAAATCTACTAACAGTAAATGCTTCAAAGACAAAATACATGTGCTTCTCCATCAGTAAAAGAACAGTAATAAAACAGCCCAAAAATCTACAGATTCATACATGTCAATCAAAAGATAAACCCTGTGATTGTACTAATCTGCAGTCAACGGAAGATATAAGATATCTAGGTGTGTACATAGACCAGCATCTTACCTGGAGAAAACATATTTTGAATCTCACAGTCCGAATAAGAAAGCTAGTTTATTTTTTCAAAGAAATTAGAGATGTACTCGACGCACCGACAAGAAGAATAGTATACTATGCACTGTGTCACTCACTCATTAATTATGCAACTGTCAGTTGGGGTGGTGCAGCTTGTACTATATTAGATTCATTAAGCAAAGCCCAGAAAATGGTATTGAGAGTTCTTCATAAAAAGCCATTTCGTTTTCCTTCAGAAGAACTTTTCAGAGAATGTCACGTCCTGGACATCAATCAAACATATTTACTCAACACTTTAAAATATTTTTTCCGACATAAACAAGATCACCAACAAATAACTCACTCACATTCAACAAGGGCACAGGTGAACTGCAACTATCTTGTACCAAAATTCAAAAAAACTTTTTCACAAAGATTTCACCTCTTCCAAGCACCAAAAACATTCAATACTCTTAACACTAAACTTAAAACATGTAGCCATAGTCTCGCGTATTTTTCTTCTAAAGTGAAACTCTGGCTGCATGAAAAGGGAAGGAAGCATGCCCAAAACCTATTAAAAGCCATCATATAAACTAAATTTAAAATATACTATTCCTACAAGAACATTTACTGTCACTTACTGTCTTACTGTTACTGTCATCCTTTTAAATACTTTTGTTTTATTTTATTTTATTTTATTAATATCCTATTCAGATCATTTTTTTCACTTACTGTCTTACTGTTACTGTCATCTTTTTAAATACTTTTAATTGTTTTATTTTATTTTATTTTATTAATATCCTATTCAGATCATTTTTTTCACTTACTGTCTTACTGTTACTGTCATCTTTTTAAATACTTTTAATTGTTTTATTTTATTTTATTTTATTAATATCCTATTCAGATCATTTTTTTCACTTACTGTCTTACTGTTACTGTCATCTTTTTAAATACTTTTAATTGTTTTATTTTATTTTATTTTATTAATATCCTATTCAGATCATTTTTTTCACTTACTGTCTTACTGTTACTGTCATCTTTTTAAATACTTTTAATTGTTTTATTTTATTTTATTTATTATTCAGATCATTTTTTTTCCTTTGTCTATAATATAATTAATTAACACCATTATTAAATTGTAAACATTTAATTATTACTATTACTTAATTTTAATTGGCAATAAGATTTATTCACAAATGTTATATAAATAATAAATATTCTTGAACATTATACTACTGGAAGAGCACTGTCTGCTATAATACAGTAAATTACTAGTGTAGCAGGCAGGGCGTCAAATCAATTTAGTGTTTACTTGCTGCCAAGACACTCAACAACAATGAAAAAAGCTTCATTAAATTTTGTAAACACTGTAAACATTTGTAACATTGAACATTGAATAAACATTTATTATTATTATTATTATTATTGATAAGGCAGAAATCTTAATCGTCATTCAACAATCCATCTTCTTCACTTACTTTGATCTTTGGAAAAGCCGTTATTAAAGGTACAATAACATCAGTGTTTGTTCAACTGACGCTATTTCGTCATATTAGAACTTTTATACAATTTATCACGGATATATAAGATATGTATACCTATATACATCATTCGTGTGTATAAGCACCGGGCCAATATATGCGATAGTCAAACATCCGCCTCAAACTTCAATGTCAGAAAAATCGAGAGACAGACGTCAGAGAGATGTGTAAGTATAAAAATATATTGCTTGGAGGTAAAAATGAAGTTCACTATACAAATTTTAAATAACTAATGTTTTAATCATGATTACATATACTTAACTTGTTTTTAAATCTTTAGATTAATTTAATGAAAATGATCAAACTCTTGATCAAAATTTGAGTTTATCGTCTTTTAATTTAAATAATGTTGGTTTTAAATAGAATAATAATAATTTCGCATCTGCGACATTTTATCCAATGTTTGGATTTTTAATATTTGTCTCCTTAAACGAGACACACATTCTTCTTCATCATCTGTCGTATTTTCATTAAAAATTCAAGTTTTTTTGGTATTTTTCCCATTTCCTTTAGATTCAAGTTCACCACTCAGTTTAATTAAACTAATATGTAAGGCATTGTGGCACGTCACAACATGTAACTTATCCTTGTAACCCTGCTGCAAATGATCCCGACACATCAAAATGAATTGGAACATCATAATTTTTATATTTGTTACAAGAATTCGTGTTTTTAAGATTTGTGATCATTTGAAAGACTATTCAGACAAAAAATCATTGTAACATGTAATTGGAGTAATAATATATGAAAATAAGAGAAAATATTTACCTTCGTTAGAAAAAATCACTTCGATTGATCAAAAACACATTTTACGCAACTTTGTCTATCAAACGTAACATGTAATACTGAATTTATTCCAAATTGTCTGTATTCCAAATCATCTTCTTCTTCTTCTTCATCAGCCTTCGTCTTACCACTGCTGGATATAGGCCTCTTCCTTATTTTTGTTGGCTAATTGTAGCCATTTCTTTCCCCCCACAGCGACAATATCATCGGCCCATCTCTTTTGAGGTCTTCCGATGCCTCGTCTATTTTCCCAAGGTCTCCATTTCAGAACTCTGGGAGGCCATCTTGTAGTATCCTGTCTTGCAACGTGTCCTGCTCATTGCCATTTTAACTTCGCTACACGATCCATGATATCCACTACTCTAGTTCTGCGCCTAATTTCGTCATTTCTAATTCTATCTCTTAGGCTTACTCCAAGCATGGATCTCTCCATGGATCGTTGCGTGCATTTGAGCTTTTCTACACTTTTCTTTGTAAGGGCCATAGTCTCCAATCCATACGTCATCACTGGCAGTATGCACGATTCAAAGGCTTTTCTTTTTAGGCTAATTGGGATCTCTTTGTTCTCGAAGATATGTTTGAGTTTGCCAAAAGCAGCCCAGCTCATTTCTATTCGTCTTGGCAATTCTGCTGTTTGGTTCTCTTGAAATCATGTACTGCGTCAATTTCTAAACGATTTTTGCAACATACCCCTGTTCCATTCTGTCCCATCTTCCCCTACCTGGTTCAATGATTTGAGCTCGATCGCTATCAGCACCCAATAATTAATAATTCTGTAACGATCGCGATTTTATCAATTTATTTGATCAATAGCACCAACGATGGCATGGCGCAAATATGGTCGAACGACGCGATCCGAGAATGGTCGAGTTTCGTCGACCGAAGGAGAATACTCGGTAAATTAGCGAGACTGAAGGTACACACAAACAATACAATTAATGCTCGTACACACCACGGTTCTTGTACACTTAGGTTAAATAAAAATTGCCCAATAATGGGTCCATTAAAAATCAACGAATGAGTAAGGACATTGCTCCTTTTATCTTTTTAATGGCCGAATTGTCATCCACTTAACTTTTTGTCAACTTATTATTACTACAATTTCTTTATTGATTTATAGGCCACTAAAATAATTGAACGAGCCAAAGTAATGATAGATCAAATACGTAGAAATAATTACACGTTATTAAAAAAAAATTAGTAGTGAAAATTTGTTGTTTTGTTTTCATTAGTTTCTGTTTGTGGGGTATGAAAGCAAAGGCAGCAATATTATTAATAATTTAAAATGTACTTGTGGTGTATTCTGTTCCTGAGTATGATACGCTTTCTTTGAAATAAGGAAGAAATTGAATACCCGATCTTGTTCAGTAATTATCACTTTATTTATAAACAATACCTCTGCGTGCGACCGTCAGTGCCCGAATGGCGTCGCCCGTTTCCCCCGCTTCCTACCGCATGCATTCATTTCTTTCACACTATCACTACGCACTCCTCATACACCACTCTACCACACTCCCCCAATTAACCCAAAAATACCTGATCTACATATTACAATACATTATATAATATTACAACACATAATATAATAATACAATATATAATACACAACCCTTAATTCCTATAACAATTTTCCTTTATTTTTTTTTTGGTATATGTGTTTGTAGGTCATCTAGGATATCGAAATCCCCCTCTTCGTGGTCTCAGCCTGTCTCTCCACGGAGTGCCTTCTGAAAGAGAAGAATCCTCATTAGCCATGGTCTTATTGTCCACTTCATAAAGTGGACCCAATTCATTCATACTCTCAGATTCATTATTTTTATCTTCCCAGTGTACCCTCCTTCCTACTGCATGCGTTCATCTCTTTCACACTATCACTACGCACTCCTCATACACCACTCTACCACAGTACTGAATCCTAGAATGTGTGAATCTAATACCTCTCAAAATTGTGTTTCCTATAAAATAGGCTATGCTCCTACATTATCTCTAATTCAGTAGGTACATTATAAATTAAGTAATTCTCGATGACTGCAGTGAATTTTTTTTTGATATTGCTGTCTTCGTTTTTATACTCCACATTTGTTCTTTTCACTAGGGTATTCTTATACTGGTATAGATAAATATGCACGATAATGCATATACATTTTTATTTTTTTATGTACAGATAACCCATACTCCGTTAATGTCCTCGATGTAAGTCCTAGTGTATTTATAATGTATAAACACGCTATTAAAATTATTAAAATAACATACATAATAAGGCTGGGAAATTATAAATACTGTAGAAATTAAAATAATGAGTCATATTATAGAAGTTAGTCTTAAAAAAATATTGTAGTAATTATTTTTTCTTGTATTTAAAATAGTTTAATATATAAATTAGATATTGTTTACCCTGCATTTGTCGAAATAGTTGGACTGTTGTCTTTTAAAATTAATGTCCTTCGTTTCTATGGCCTCTTTTGCTCGTAATTTTGCCTTAATATTGAAATGCAGGATCTGGTTTCTCTGTATGACTCTTTTTGTGGGCAAAATATTGCAATTTCCCGGGTTTTATTGTTTGAGGATTTCCTGTTCCTTTCGTATTCGGATCATCAAACTGTTATTAGTGATGTGTATTATCAATTCAGCCTATTTTTAGAAGCCGTCTGTCAATCATATCTCAAATGATTTAAGCCGCTTTGGCATTATTTCAGCGAATGTTAAATTTAGATACATTATTTTGATTTTTAAGTACTTCATACAAATAAAATTTAAGAAAATATATAGATCAATGTCTGAAATAAAAGCTTCTTTATTTTCATTTATCTCTTACTTTTTTGATTTTTTGGAGGAAAAAAAGTGCTTTCATTCTTTTTATTTTTTTCCTTATAACCGTTTCCACTTTTAAAATTTAATTTTTCATTATTTTTAAAACGATTAGGTACCTACTTACAACGAATCACTAGTACATTGTAATGTAGTACACGTAACTGGTTTAATTTTTTGACTGTATTTATATAACTGTGTAACTTATTATTAATAAGCTGTATGTTTAACAAATAAAATATAATACAAATTCAAAAAATCTACCTGAAAATAATTGGTTAACGCAGTGTAATTTGTAACTCATTCTTCCGGAAATAGAAAGATCAGAGATTTGAGTTCCGGTGTAACCAAATTTTTTTTCTATAGACAGGTTTTTTCCTTTTCATATTCGTTATCGGTTTCGACAAGTCCGTATCATTTACAAGCGTTGTTTAAACATAGGTGACAAATGTAATTTGTATAAAAATTAGTAACATTAAATTAACTCTTTAAATAAAATGGTTAGGAATGATTGCACAGTTAATGTCCAAGAAATACAAAAGACTTTTTCCTGTTTATCCTTCTATATGATTCATTATTTATTTTAAATTTATCACCCGGTTCCTAGTTTTATTTACTTTTTAGATATCCTAAGTCAACTTCAAGGTAAATGAATTATTAACCACTCACTAAAGATTTTTATTCCACAATAAAAATATATTTAAAAAAAACACCACCCCATATCTGCATGCCGTATGCTAGTAACATAATATTGTAATCATTCATATTTCCGATGCTAATTTCGCGTAGTTTAATTATGAAAATGAAACAGGTGTGCGATCGTGTGGCGAAGATGAGATCCGGCGGCGGATTGTCCGGCCGAACGAAGGTGTGTCAAAAACAATAATTGCGCAGTGCGCAGGCGCGCCGGTACCTGGACGAGACCAGAATTAATAATTGTCTCTGCCATGCGTTACCAACTGCTGTCAATGACGTTTTCCAGACTGGATTTTATAATTAATTAAGATAAATTATATAAGTCTCACAGAGACGAAGCTATTTATATGAGAAACGTGTATGGAAGTCTTTTTTTACGATTGCCCAGGGCTTACAGCCTGTTGTACGAGCACACTTAAAGGGTTACATAATACAACATTGGTCACGAAGCGGCCATTTTCCATCAATTTATGGTAATCAAATATACCTCTTGATTCTCAGGATATCATAAATGTAACATAAAGCTTAACAATCCTGTCTTTATCGCTATTATACAACATTGTACACTTCGTCAGTTATGACGTTCGACGACTGTCTTGACATTTTTCATAAAAATTTTGCGCATACGTTTTGTTTATTTCGTGTTACAACAACTTTATATCCTGAGAATAATGAGGATAACGTTAGGTATACTTCTACACGCTTTATCATAGGGAAAATAGCTTAATTTAAAATAAATATCGAACCCCCGATCTCTGAAAATGTAGCCAATAGTTATTTTTTAGTTAGGTAAATATCAAGTGCGCTACAGAATCCTACACATTTTTTTAATTCCCGATACGGATGTGCCTCATTTTTTCTATGGTTTACGACGTCTGCTCCATGAATTAATGTATGAACCCCAGAAACAATAGTGGAAAGAAGCTTCTGTTTACAATGAAGCCATTTTAGCTGTGGACGTGTCCCCGAGGCGGGTAGGTACCGGGGATTGGTACCCGCTTTCATCTAGACACGCCGACCACACGGAAGTCTGAATTAACCCGCACTCCGCGTGACCACTGGCCGCCTACCAGGGATGTTATGGATATGAAATTTCGGATCTGGATACGGATACGGATATAGGAATAATGTTATACCGGTTTCGGATACGGTTACGGATATTAGAATTTTAAAATTATAAAAGTAAAATACAAATAGCGAGATTTGACTTTTATTTCTAGTCTATATTATTATTTGTTTTTACAATCAGTCAAATAAATAACTACCTATGAAGGTATGCAACTAAAAACACAAAAACAAAATTATAATAAACAAAAATAATATTAGAAGCTTCTATTAATATTATTCAATATTTTTATAGGAATTATTTCAATTTGCAAAAATACAGTAACTTATAATAAATCAGTTTTCATAAGCATTGCTTGAGTATTAAAGATAAAGAGTAAAATCTAAAATTGTAATAAAATCTTGGTACACTTTTACTCATATAATAACACCCATATAATAAAAAAAACAGTTCTTAATGAATTTTGTAAGTAATGAAACCATTATAAAATGTTTATTTATAAAATTTAACCTTAATTGTAGTATTAATAGTTATTTAGATTTAGACTCCGCCTTTATCCGAAACTATCCGAAACTTTTATATCGGTTTCGGTTACGGTTACGGATATATTTTATTTCGGATATCCGATAGTTTAGGTTACGGTTACGTAGCTCCATAACATCACTGCCGCCTCGGCTAAAGAAAAATTATCTACCAAATTAAACGAGCGGCCCTGTCAACGGACCTCCGCACATTTTAAAAATTAAAATGTGTCAATACAATTATAGATTTGCATTATAATACGCTATCTAATAAGCTCCATATAACTATAACAAAATATCTACCAAAAGAGAGCGAATAAAACCATGTATCGATTCAGGAAACAACTGACAAAACGGCTAATAGGATTACATAGTCAGCAGTTATAAATTATTATTAAAAACATGCAATAAAATATTATTTAACAACTAGCCGTTTTTAAGTAAAATAACATCAAATTACAATTTTAAAAAAGAACATAAAGGTTATTAAATAATATACTTTTGCAACTCATATTTTAAGGAACGAAAGCAACTTCAGGGTAATAATAATACCCTAGTGCATTGAAAAAAGAAAACATACAATAAAATTTGATTTCTTTCAAGAAAGCTATAGAAACAACGTTAATTAATACGAATTAAGAAACAGTGTAATAATAAGTGTGTGAAATATTCGACTGAGAATTTGAGGACAATGCTCCGATTTAGTTCGTCTCCAGCGACTTCTTGCGCAATAAATAAAAGTTCGATTGTTTTTTGTGTTTCATTTGCACTTAACTTATTATTATTACATTTATACTTAACTTTATATTTTTATTAAATTACAAGCTGTAACCCGTCAAAAATGGCGGAACATTGGTTCGCGTCTTTTCTAAGCCCTAGTATGTATTTATTATAACTTTTTGGCGGTCCACGGAGAGACAGCGGCAGCAACATGCGTATAGCGGCCGGTTCGGGTTTGCCGGCCCGGGGTTCAAGCCCCTTCTTCGACCGTTTAATTTAGTTTTTAAGCCGCGAATTTGAACTAAATTACGGACGTTACCGAAGTTCCGGACGGACAGACAGACAGACAGACAGACGGACGGACAGACAACGAAATATTATGTTTGATAAGTAACATGCAAAAACATTATTGTATGGAAAATTGCTTGTTTAAAATTAAAATTAACGCCGAATCCCCGGCAATTAGATGAAATGAATACCTAAATATTTTATTTTTATTTACACTCTATAAGATCTATGTGAAGATTTTAATTATAAAAAAAATATATATATTTACAATTTCTTATTCGCGGTGCCAATGCAGTGTAATTGTTGCTTTTTAAATGCCAGAAACAATTTATGTTATGCGATAATATGTACCTACCTATGTAATTAATGTAATTTGTAGTATTGTAAACTATAATTGCATTCTAATATCACATCTATTATGTGCAATGTTTAAGATAAATTAAAGCAATAAATATTTATTTTTGCATAAAATATAAATATACAAAAAAATTTCAACGCCTCATAAATTTAGCACAATTGTTTAACTTAACTCAGGGATTAACTAACTAACTAACCATTACGCCGTTTCCCCGCAGGGATAGGGAGAGAGGATTGGACGCCACTCTCTTCTATCCTGGCACACCACTTTTGCTTCGGCCACATTCATACATTTTCTCATACAAGTTCTACGGTTGTGGCGACTTTTAACAGAGCCATCCTCCAGTACTTGTTGTATCTGATCATGCCAGGTCTTTCGCGGACGCCCTCTATTAAAAATTATCTCAAAAAATACGTAAAAAAATGAAAACGTCCTTGTAGTAAAAGTGATGATGGATCTTATTAGTTTTGGTCTTTCTATTCAAGGGAAAAATATTCACCGAGCTTGCAGCCCTTAAGGTAGTGAATTATATAGGGGTTTGAAAAAAAATGTCCTCCATGGTAATGACCTCATGTCCGTGGAAGTGACATTTCCTACATGAATGTAATACATGTATGGGAGTGACATACTATACTACTTTTTGGAAATAACCTTTGCATTTCAAAACTGTATTTATTTTAATTCGTTTGCATTTGTTTCAGATTCGTTTTCGTTCACAGTTGTGTTTTCGTTGAGGTATTTCTTCGGCAGTTTTTGAATGCTTTTTGTGTTTTGGCATCTAAAATCAACAATAAATGGATAATAAACAATAACAAAATAAATAAATGAAGCAAGCATTCTGTAAAGTCGCGCCCATATACTATATAATTGTCGGTTCCATGGGTCAACAGTCACATCCATGGGTCAATTTTTATCCACGGATCCATGGAAGTGACGCCCATGGAAGTGACTTTTTTCATTAAAATCGTAGAAACATAACCACTTAATCAACCATGAACATACAAATTTAGTATAGTGTTTTTGATACATAAACGCAATTAAACCACAAAAGTAAAGTTCATTATTGAAGTCTACATACCTTTGACGATCAACACGGTTGTGCTTATGCTTTACGGATTTTGACACTAGGAAACTAAATAAGATTTTCTCGTAGCGGTTACAACGCCGGTAGAAACTGCCAACTGAGTCAAGATGGCAGAAGATTACTTAGTTTATTCACAGTAGCGTTTGTCAAAAATACACAATATTTTTATAAAATATGACTGGTGTGACACTCATCCATGGAAGGGACAAATAAATTGATCACAAACTTTTATCTATTAAAAAAAAAAAGAATGTGTATAGCTACAGACATTATGTTTATATATTTAAATAGTAAATTTATTGAAGTTCATATTGGCAATCTTTTTTACGTATTTTTTATAAGGAGAGAAAGACATGATATTTTTTTTCCCACAAAGCTAGAGTAATCACACCCACGGAAGGGACATTTTTGATGGTTTGGCACTTAATAAAAAAATAACTATGCACTTCATTTACATATATATGTTCTAAATTTACAATATATTACTTATATTTTGTGAACATAAATCACGATTCCGGTATTTAAGTACTACAGCTTGGAAAAATGATAGTCACACTGGTTTTTTTCAAAAATGGGAATTACCCATGTAACAGTATGCACTATGTGCGGTATTTTATTTTTCATGATTTAGGCCGGCGCCGCGCTCGCGGATTTTCCGCCGCGTAAAATCGACAAAGCAAATGGGTCGACCGATCATCCGCTCAGTGTGTTTGATAAGCGCATATTATTTGGAAAGAAATGTAGCGGCGTTCCGCGATGGAAAAGATGGCGGAAAATCCGCGCAGTGTAGCGCCGGCCTTAGACCCAATCTTGCCGAAATTCGACCTCAAAAGTTAGCAAACGTGGAAAAAGGCCTATATTTATATATTTTCATCTGGTAGTAACAACTATGATGGCTGCCGACAGTTCGACGATGCCACTGGGATTGTTTAGCAACATTAATAAACAAAGAAGACGTAAAATTACTGTCTATTATTGGCAAGTGAATATTAGAAAATATTTTTAAAAATTGGTTATTTATTTCACTGAGTGTTTTTTCCTTGCTCCTGTAAAATTTTGTTTTGCATACTCTTTAAAAAGCCTTCAAATATAATAAAAATGAAATTTTTAGTTTTCTTTTTACAATTTGCAATCGGTCATCATCTTATAGGCATTTTATTTCCGAAAATAGGTGCAAACACTCCACATGCATCACATCGTGCAACACTCGATGTTAACACTCATATAATACAACTGTTGTTCACAGTAATCACTTCAAATTTATCACTACAAAATAATTATCTAATCTGTCGGTAGTGTATATTATGTGCTCGCTTGTCAGTACTCGAGTAAATAAAAAATACTTTACTTTACCGGTAGAGAATTGGTAACCCTGCAAAAGTATTGTCACGGGACGTGGCTGTGGGAGGCAAATAAAACACAAAAAACAATTAAACTTTTATTTATTGCGCAAGAAGTCACTGAACATGAGGTAAAGCGGAGCAATGTCTTTAAATTCTCAGTCACTAAATATTTTAAAAATATTTCACACACTTATTATAACTTTCGTAATATTTAACGTTGTTTCTATCGCTCTTTATAAAATTCCGTTCAATTTTGTACTAGAAAAATTACTCGCTTGTCGGTAGGTATTCGCCAAATTTTTATCACGCGATTAATAATTTCTCGGTCGCACTGCGTTCGCTACGGTTTTAAACGCTGCTAATATCGCACTAGTTAAACGTCAATCGAAGACTCGTCGCGCGGTAGGTACTTGCTTCGCCTTTTATATACAAAACTTGTTGGTTTCCTGATGTCTCAGGAAATTTCTTTACATTTCTAGTATTTACTCGACTTTTCCAGTGTTGACGAGAATGTCTTAGTAAATTCCAGAGTGTTCCAGAGATTTCGATAGTGCGTAGTACCTACATATATTAGAGTTTTTCGTAGGAAGAAATGGACGAGCACGTATATCTTCAACGGTTTATTTATTTTGACAGTTAAGTACTGTATATTATATAAATTGCCGACACTGTTTCACTTGACAGTCCGTGCGAATAAAAAGAATAAAGACCACATAAACAAATTTGAAAACATCCTTGGAATTTGAAGGATCAAGCTACGAACAATTGCAGATTTAAATAAATTAATGTTTCCGCGGTCATCAACGGACTTAATGTCTTCACGGACAATTTAACTCGGACAGCTGCACAAAAAACGTAATGGTCGCCGAATTACCATTTTATTTGCCAAGATTTTAGTGGCCATATATCTTTTACCTAAATTCAATAGCATTTTAAGCCTTTTGGAGATTTATATCAGCTGGTATTTTCAAGAGAAAAACATTTGACTAACTAACCTTCACGCCACTTCACACGAGGGTAGGCAGGGAGGATGGAGACTCTTCTGCCAGCTCCACCAGTGTTGGTACCAGAACTCCATTGTGTACATCAAGTCTTGTCTAGGTTGACATATTTTAGTCGGCAGAAATACAATTGTCTTAAATTAAATCGAGAAAGAGTTGTCTAGAGAGAAAATTGGATCATTTTATTATGATTGATAAAATATGCAAACTCGTACCGCGGGTGGTACAAAATCATTTGTTACATTTTTTGTCCGCTTGTGTCAATGACCTGTCATTTATTACGACATTCATTTGGGTCATGTGCGTTTCTTGACGCATATTTTTTTTGTCTAGAATTATGAATTATGATTGATATGGCAATAATGCGTTATAAAAACTCTGCAGGTAAAAAAAAAAATATTTTACTTTTATTGATTAATTTCAGAAACAAGCAATCAATGTAGATAATAATAAATCATGTTATTAATTACGCCTGACTGTCATTTGTACGTTACAATACGAACGTTATTATTATTATTAAAAAGTATTTTTTTCATAAAAATTATTACATTATAATGCTAAATGCAAAAAATAATATTACAAAAATAAAAAATGACGTTTAATCTTGCATTCAACATGGCTTATAATTTGGTACACAGTATTTTTGTGAGACAAATTAATAATGAGCTTAAAAGGTGACAGATTTATTTAGAAAAGGTCAACATCTACGTTATCTCAACATCGGTATTAAGCCTGTTTGGAAAAGAATTTTTGCATTTTCAACACAATGTTTGTATATTCGATTCCTTTCGAATAAAAATATACAATTTGAAATATGTTTAGTATTAACATTGTAATACACACACAATATGAGTTATTAATTACTACTATAGTACTATATATTGAGAAGAGCATTCTCTCTCGTCCTGTATAAATAGTTGAAATTAAGGGTTCGGAATAATATAAACGTATTTTGTATGATTATTTGTATAAAATAGTATCCGGACTTTTGATTTAGTCAGGTTACAAGATTGTCAAGCATATAAAAAGTGCTTAAAAGGTCTTGAAAAAAGTTAGTTACTTTTTCTAAACAGTCTGTTTTAGAACGCACATTATATTAAAAGTGTTTAACCGATTTCAAAATATTTCTTACTAGCAAAAGACAATACTTCATTTTTTAATATTATCTAAAAAAAAGGTATGTTGCCATCTTTATTAAGCCAAAGGAAGCCTACAAAGTGGAGTGATTTTATGCGATTCTAAAACAATGTTGTTTTAGAAATTTATTTCGTCATTAAACAATTACGTTAGTGAAATTAAAATAATATATTTGTTTTTAAAATATATTAAACTTAATGAATAAAATTTAATTTGGTACCTTTCCGTAGAAAAATGTGGTGTAAAAAGTAAGAGAAATGTGAGAGAAAATGCTATCGCCGCTGAATTTTTACTTCCTTTCTTTTAACTCGTGGCGTCTACTTGCTTGTTTGCTTGACGAAAAATTTTTGGATCGATTTTTAACCCTTTTCCCGTGATCCAATCGAGCTGAAACTTTGCAAGCAGACTCGTGGCGACGATCAAAAAGATCTATCAAATTTTCGTTAAAAAAAAGAATAATTATAGTATTATTTTGAATTTTTCAATTTTTTTATGGTTTTTTCATACAAGTTGTATGGAGATTCCGACGCATATGATAGAGACGAAATCCGAAAATGAGAAAGGGAGTATTGTAAAAACTTGGTTTTTATAGGTTTTTTACTTGAATTTTGGAACGATCGCCTTAAGTGAAGAGAGCCTTTAAACGAAAAAAGTACTGAATACTAGATTGTCTCAGTATTGTGAAGTTTCAGTGGCTTCGTGGGTGGGTGCAGCAGTCAAACTTGACAAATAAAATAATAAATAATAGGCATAGTTTGTGAAATTTGTTTTGACGTATTGCTCTCGAATAAATACAGTAAATTATGCAAGATATGATAATATATACGAGTACTATGACTGCTTTATTGTAGTGTATGGATATTTTATACGTTTTGTAATGTTAATTTTATTTATTGCACGTTGTGAAATGTTCTCTGAGCTTCAATATAAAAAGTGGGTTTTGATTATTATGGAAAACACATTGCATATGAAAAATGTTAATATAAAGCGCGTGTATTCAAGGCGTGATCCTAAATTAAAATATATCGTCAAAGATAATTAAATTTGATCGACGTTATTTTTGAATCGACGCCATGTCGCGTTGTGAAACACCATCCTGTCGATATTATAAAAGCAGACATCATATGTCAGATCATCATATGCCGGTTGTTAGTTGCAAGCTTTAATTTAATTTTATTTTATAATAATAATAATACAACTTCATTCCAGTATATGGGGAGGTTAGTGCAGCTCCTCACAGTATACGTATATAAATTATGATACAAGTGATATTTAAAAATATAAAAGGATAAGGATATATAAAAGTAAATTATCACATGCCTGGTACAAAATAGGTAAGATAAATATAGAAATAAGGTAGATATATAGCAAGAATTATTCAAATGAATAGGACAGACGAAGTAAGAAAGATATGATGCAAAGCGAAAAAGTATGTCATCATTATCACCCTTGGCACTACAACCCTTGGTGGATCTTGGCCTCCTCAAGAGTCTTCCTCCACTCATCTCGGTGTAGTGCCAGCTCTCTCCAGTTCCGAAGCTCCAAGGCAGAGATGTCTTTGAGGATGTTGTCACTCCATCTTAATTTTGGCCTTTCTAAGCTCCTTCGCCCTATTGGGCTTGACTTTAGCAGGTCAGGCAGGAAAAAGTAAGTATTAAAGTAATAATTATTAACATAAGAAAGCATTAGTAAATGAACAGGATGTATACAAGAAAAAAAAAGAAAGATGAAGTGCAAAGCGAAAGAAAGTAAGTATTAACGTAAAAAAATATATCATTTAATGTAAAGGAGCTTAATGCAGCTTAATTAAATATACAAAGAAAATCAATAAGATTTTTCTTCTTCAAATGTAGCAAATTTATTTTGTGGTAACATAATTATAATTAATATAAATTAACTTTGTTTAAACCACTTATTTATTGAAAAAAATCAACATGTTTCGAAGCCAATGGCTTCTTCATCAGAAACATGTGCGCTATTCATTTGATGAAGAAGCCATTGGCTTCGAAACACGTTGATTTTTTTCAATAAATAAGTGGTTTAAACAAAGTTAATTTATATTAATAATAAGATTTTTATTTACGTTACAACTTCAATATAGGTATTTTCTCTTCTCTAAATACAAGCGAGCGCTTGTATTTAGAAGAGGATTATGCTGAAATTATTAAGTCTTTTAATAAGATTTTTTATATAAAAAAAGTCGTCGATTGCTTTTTGTAGGCATTTATATTATTCTGTAGACCGTTAAAATATTTTTCCCTAGATATGTAGGTATGGTGATGTTTGCGCTAGTTATAATTTTTATTCAATATTATGGATGTCTCATAGCCGAAACTATCTCATATGGGAAATTAGGTATGAAAGTATTTTTGGGGGTTTATACATTAATTTTTACGAGTGTACGACTAGTACATGTACAAAATAGAATAATAGTAGAATACAGATCTTAAATTGAGTACTTTTAATCTTCCTAGAAGCTATTAGATTTACAACTCGTTTCATGGAAGCTGTCATTGTCATTGAAATGAACCGCAGATGAGAATATTGTGCCAGGTTAGTTAATTCGCTCAAGGAACCCAGCAATACGCGTTAAATTTCTATGCATTGTTCGTGCAATTTTATTGTCTCATAATTGTTGAATCATGCATACATCAAGTACCTATTAGATGATTCCTCTTAGTGCGCGTTCCCTACGTCTTTTGTAATTTTCAAGGCGTCGATTATCTTGAAAAGCTTTTCTTGACCATTCAACTGCCAGCATTATTTTGCATGAAGGACATCTGTAGGCTATTTTTTTGTTGTTTGATCACGTCTCTGCAAAGCCACATGCTTATAGATAGAAAATAATGTATCAAATTATAGAAATAAATTATAGAAGTCTCACAGAGACGAAGTTATTAATATACGAGAAAAGAGGATAGAAGTCTCTTATCGATGGCTCAGGGCTTACAACCTGTATGATCACTCTACACAATGCAACGCTCACCAATTACATCGTAAGAACATCCACATAAGTTCTATATACAGGATTATTTGGAAAACATTAAAAACCTCGCAGGACTATATTCCTGCCTTGATTATGAGTCGAAAATTTTCAAGCTATCATGGCCTAAAATATCAATAGTTATGGAGATATGCGACATCAAAGTTTGCATTTTTTTTTCAATATTTCCGACTTATTTTTTTGTAAAACGTTGAACTATCATTACAGTAACTTTTATCGAGTATGAAAAATTTATTCCCTTTAATACAAGTTAAATAAAATAATAAAAACCTTACAATCCAATTGGAAAACATTCCAATGGATTTTCTGCAGGGTGTTTTATTATTTTATTTAACTTCTATTAAAACGAATAAATTTTTCATAGTCGATGTCTATTACTATAATGATAGTTCAACGTTTTGTAAAAAACAAGTCAGAAATATTGAAAAAAATGCTTACGTACTTACTTACTTACCATCACGCCGTTTTCCCGTGGGGTAGGCAGAGAGGACAGAGCGTCACACTCTTCTGTCCTGACATACAACTCTCGCCTTATCCACATTCATACATCTTCGCATGCAAGCTCGCTGGTTGTTGAGGCTTCTAACGGGACCATCTTCCAGTATCTGGTTAATCTGGTCATGCCACATCTTACGCGGTCACCCTCTCTTTCTGCGCCATCAACACTTGCATTATATATCTTTCTTACCATTCTTTCCTTCAACATGCCCAAACCGTCTGAGCGACCCTTTTTTAATTCTCTTAATTATGCTAAGATCAGCTTTACATTCATTCCTAATATCAGCATTCTTTAGTTTCGCGAATAAAAAAAATACAAACTTTGATATTGCATAACTCCATAACTATAGACGTTAGGTCACGGCTGCTCGAACATCTTCGACACATAATCAAGGCAGAAATATAGTCCTGCGAGGTTATTAATGTTTCCCTAATAACCATGTATATAATATAAGTTTATAAATAATATAGTATCCGTTCGTACGTAATATTTCAATCTCATCTCTATACAGATTTCATATCGCTCCTAATGTTATTTCACACGCCTCAAGATAATTTGTTTGTTTTTGATGCCACATGTGTTCAAGATATCAAAAGCGCTCAGACAGATGGTCGCGAGTTATGTGGAGCCATGTCAACGGATGATTCATCATTCTTATTAAAATATTATCCGGCATTAATCTGCTTGCTTGATATTTTTGTATAGCGCAGACTAATACATTATTTCTACCTGTTTACTCAAATGTAAAAAAAATAACCTATTTATACTACTTATATAAATAAAACATCATTTAAAATACATTGTACGTTTATGTTCTATCTCAAAAATGATTACATTAATACCCGACAATCAGAATATACTCAATTAATAAAATAAAAGCTTTAGCAAACAACTGGCTTACCTCTAAAGGTAGAACAGCAACTGAAAATTTACTTACTGTAATTGCATGATAATGTCTATAAATAAAAATATATACCTATATAAATAAATAAATTAATTAAGAAAAATAAAAAATAATCTTAAACTTAAACCCTTTTTACATTAAACAATATTCTACACATATTTACACTTGGACTTATGACTCACTCAACTTTCACTAACATTGCACTTGATACTTAGTAGATACATAATTATTACCTTATGAAAACAAATATTATTGACCAATTCAAAAAAATATTGTAATTGTGTTCTATAACGCCACTCTGGGACAGGCGTAGCCTAGTAGAGTGGCAAGATCCACAAATCTAACAAAAAGAAAATGGTGTAATCTTATCTTATATTTATATTGTTAAATTATTATTAAGTACCTATATATTGTAAACAAGGATATTTTGAAATAAATAAATAAATGATATTTATAGTCTTATCGATCTATAAATGCAGTGTCTTTATAAAATTAATTTTCGTGGAATTGGTTGTACTGAACAAACGAACCGGATTTCGCTAACAATATTGTAAATAAGCAAGTAGATTATTTATCTATAGGTGTTAATTTTCTCGTAGAATGGAGTAGATACGGGTACATATTTTTAGGTACATATTTTGGTGCGAGATTATATTAGGGTTTATTATTATATATCTCATTTTGGGTATGGTGTATTCAAATAACATAAACCAGCCCTAAAGGATGTCTCTATCCTTATAAATATAAAGGTAACCTATCTAATGTATAAAAATAAAATATTACATATTTTTTAACCTCCTGGTCAGTGAACTAATTTTCTTGATCCTCTAGTTAGCCATCTGGCTTGTAAAGATAGTGGTTTGTACACAACAGATTTATATACAACTAGCTGTGCCCGCGGCTTCGTAACTTCAGTAATTTTTTGTCATTTCTTCATTTTTTATAGAACTTTTTATGTTCTACAACTTCTTTATAGAAAGTATTTCAATATCTCATACACCCTTAAGGCAGCGTTCGTAATAACGCATTGCTCGACCATTTTTTCCTTGACTTTAGTTGTAAAATACGTCACCACGAAAAATCCTTTTATTTTAACGGGATAATATATAACCTATGTCAACTTTGAAAGTCCACTCTAAATATTAGTGAAAGAATTTTTGAAATCGGTTGAGTAGTCTCGGAGATTAACCTCCTACATCCAAACTTACAAACTTTACCAGTTTATTTATTATATTAGTATACAATAATGAAGTGATAAAATAGCGAATATATCATCATAATCAGCATCAGACATCGTCACTTATTGGTTATTGGTTAAAGATCTCCCCTAGACTCTGAAACTCTTTTCTGTTCTCCAGCAACATTTGCCATGTCATACGCACTGCTCTGATTATTTTACATATCCATAGATACTTTGGGTCGTTTTTGTTTATTTATTTAATTTATTTATTAACGTTTTGCAAATATACTTTTACAATGGCCGGTTTATTGCCAGTTGTCAATTTATTCCAACTAATCACACAATTTAGTGAAACAGTTGAACAAAACTTGCTCCATGATAAAGTTACGAGCAGGAGATGAATAGGGACAGGGATGGGTTAAACTATGTTTTGTGAAAGGTAAAATTCCTTTCGTCTGCTAGTGAAGATAGTTATGGTCTGTGATGATCTGACATCTGCGGATAGTTAATTCCATAGCTTAGCCGACAGCACTTGGAATGAGAAGATGAAGAGATTAGTATTATGAATGGGGATAGACAGTGTAGTACTGTCAGCTTAACGGAGTGGAAGTCCATGATTAGATAGAAAGCTGAATTTAGATTTCAGGTATTAAGATGCGTGAGGAATGAAAAGGAAATTACAAAGTAAAGATATGAGATAAATGTTATGGCGTTCTCAGGTTGTGATCGAATTTTCCGCTTGGGTCGAATCGGGTCGATTTGTCTCATCGTCAATCTATGCACCTTGAAATATGGTCCATTGTCATTTTCCCTTATTAGCAGTGGCAATGACAACCTTCACCTTGATCCGCGCTCTAACCCACGTGTTTAATCGTCCAATTATTTCCAACATACATTACATACTATTATATACTACGGTGTGTCGCCTGAAGCAAATATATGCAGTATAATTTGATTTACAAATGAGATTCTTGAAACATACATAATATTATTATATACATTTATATAAGACATGCGACATTACGAGGAATCGGGAAAATAAGTATTTTTAAGAAAATAATATTTTTGAATTATAAGTATTGGATATCTAGCACATAATCTTTGTGCTAGCTCTTGATATACGGGTATTGTGCACGGTTTTTATTCAAATAATTTCATCAATTGGTCTTTAAAAACTGAAAAGGGATACTCACCTTCTTAAACTTTAAGACTCTCGCCCCTAACACAAAAATTGGGAATCACTGTACGATTCCTAACATTAACCTGTACCCACACCAAAAGCATTGTTTTATTAGTTTATGAGCAGTTTTTGTGACTTTACAACCTATTTTGAAGCAGAATTAATAATACACTGAAGCTGATGTTATCAAAATAACCGAAAAATGCATTTAACAATGATATTAACTTCATGGTCATGGTCATGGTCATGACTTCATGGTCAAACGGCACTATTATTGATAAAAATTCATATATAAAAAAAGTGCAATTATTTTTCTACCAACCATGTAAAAAAATGAGAAGTTTATATTTGTTATTAGGAGGTGTTAGAGGGTGAATTGTTCCAGTTTTGAGAATCTTCAAATATAAAAGAATTTAGAGTGGTATGATAAGAATTGAATCTCTTTGCAAAAGTATTGAAGTGAAAAGCGTAGTTAAAATTTTAAATCATACAACCAAATGAATCCAAGGCGTTGCTGCCGCATGGCAGACCTTGAAGTGTGTGCCATGCCCAGCTCCTTAACAAAATATTTGTTTGACTTGTTTAATGTATATATATACTTATTAAGCATGAAATATATACATTGTCCGTTGGATCGGGACCGCGATTGTGTTAATTCGTTAATATTTGTGAATTAGTTACTTTAACTAACACGGGATTCATCAAAGCCCGACGGCCCGAGGTAGGTCATGGCTGCTAGCAAAATTCTTCTCTAAGAGTTTCTGCCCAATACGATCATTTAACCCCTAACGTACCGTGATAAAAATACTCTTAAAGGTACATGGCACAAATAAAATATTCAATATTATAAATATTTAACATTGAATTTGAAAAAAATATAAAAATGATAATATAATTCGATAACTTATAATATTTTCCATTATTCATTCATCAAGTTCCATTGAACTACAAGTTCCTCGTTTGCTCACTTCATTTAAGGAGTGTATGAGAAAAATAAATATTTGTAATTATTTGTTTTTCTTTTCATAAATGATATATTTTATTGTAGCAAACATCCAATGTGTCAATGGTTTTAATTTATTTTTAGCAGGATCTGATTTACGTAATAAATAGGTTGTGCACTAATCATTCTTGAGCACAAATTTCATTCATGGATTACGTTTATAGAAACATCTATAAACCAATCGAATGCACGAATATATGCTGGAAGATTCGACAAAGACACAAAGAGTTCAGTCGAGTTTAACAGTTGGCGATAACCGTAATTAAGCGAACTGTGAAACTGTAGGTACGAAGAGAAACGGTGCGATTAAAGTTTACCCGAGACCAGTGGAATATTCTAGTGCGACAAATTAATTCGAAATACGTAATAGCATTCCAGTCAAAGTTTGTATCCAGTAAATTTGAGTTTAATAAAATAATGGAATTGCAATTTTTCAATTCGTTTTCCATGGCGGCGAACCAGTGACAGTATTTTTAATTAATTCGTAATATGACTTGTGTAAAAAAACCTGCTGTAAATCCCAAAAAATGTGAAGAGGTGTACTTCAAATATTCCTCGGCCGTAATATGGTAATCAGATATTTACCGTCGGCACTCCAAGTTGAGTTTGCTTTGGCCATTGTTATGATAACACAACAAACCTTATACATTTACACACACATTTATATTAATACGTGGGTAACGCAATCTGTTTTCTCTCGCCAACTCGAGTGCCAGTGGGAAAGAATTTTTCATTTGACACCTCTTCAGCAGAAGGCTGCGAAACGTGCTTTTTTTGAACGAGCTAATTTTGTCGAACGACAAATACAGTTCACGAAAATTTCGGTTAATCTTTCTGATAAGTAAAGTGTCTATGGTACATAAAGAAAAAACATTAAATTATTATACAAGTCCTCATCTTTATCGAAAGGTAACTAATAATTTATTTTACCAACCCTTGAATGTGATAGTCAGGCAAGTTATTTGAAGCTACATTAGAAGAAGAAAAAGAAGAAGCGACGCCAAAAAATCACATCACATCACAGAGAAAAAAGTTATCTACATTATAAAATTATCTCTACTTCTATATCATTCAATCCTCCAGCATTATACCATTATATTCTCGTAAATTATTTTATAATTATTATTCTCTAGCTGTTTTTATTCTTTTAGAAATTCATTACTTTCATAATTATTTCAGAAATTTTCAAATTGTATATTTGTATATGTTTAATAACAACCTAAAGACGGAATTATAATATACGGCATGTATCGTACAATTTTTATTTTTTATTAGTTATTTTTTATTTTCTCTTTCTCTATATATTGTTCTCTTTTTCTTCGTCTTTATATACTTAATTATTTTTTGTAATCTATACATCAGGTCTTTTACCTACACTCAACTGATTACGCTGGAATAAAAAATATTATAAAAATTACTATAATTTTTCAATCCGCAGTACCTACATAAAATCTTAATTCAACATTTTATCTTAAAAATACATTTTCTTATGGCAGTTAATTTATCAATAAATTTAACCGTTCATATAAATAATATATTATTTGGCTAGTTTTGAGGTTTTCTGAAATGCAGAAAACACCAAAATATAATTAATTTTTCATACCTTTTTTTTAAAAACTGTTTTAGATTGTTATATTTTTGGAAAATTTTACTCAGGTAAACAACGCAATAAGCTTTGATTATTACTGATGTTGATGTTAGTGCATTTATTTTAACCATCTTCACCAACATTTTTATCATATTCAGTAATATTTATCTTACCATATATACTTAATCTTATGTATATACCATTATTCAAATTGATTTACTTTGAGTTTAACCTTCAAGATTATCGCAAAAATCGTTAAAGTTTAGTGAGCGCGAGCTCTATATAACTTGAATTCGTCTATTATATTATAACCATTCATAATCTTCTATTTATGGTTCAAAAAACCGCAACGAATATTGATTTTATGGCTGTTAGCTATTCATTCCTTACAAACACATTTAACCGTAAAAGAATAATATCCATGACTCAATGCGCACTCGCCGTATGTTCAATTGATGGTGATTATTATTTCTTGACAAAACTCGTCTGTTCCACTGGTTCCACTGTACTAGCGAAGGGAAAGACTATATTTCAAAATGAAGACTACAACACACACACGTTCCCAGCTTGAAGACTACAAAGTGTACACTACAATTGTAGTAAAAACTACATGAAGTGAAGTAATTGTAGTACTACGAAATGAAGTGAAGTAATAAATAATAAAGTTATTGTAATATTAATTGTAATAGATCCGAGGAACGTATGTCGCGACGCCAGAAAGAGACTGCCTGACAGGGAGAGAGAAGGTATAAAAGGCGCGTGAATGTCGAGTCGCCCTCTCTTTTACTACCATTGTTATTCAGACCGCATCTACTGTACACCGATTGTCTAAACCGTTATTGTCACCGAATGAATACTTACGAGAACAAAGTCTTTACTTGGAGTTTCCTCATCCCGAAACAAGAGTATTACATTAATGAAGTAAAGTAATGAAATGAAGTAATTGTACTACAAAATTGTAGTATTAGTGAAGTAAATATTTTTTTCCCAAATAAAAATCTGGCGAGCTAAAAAAAAAATGGTCAACGAGAAAAATGTTTAAGATAAATGACGATATTTTCTCAGAAGTAACATTAGGCGACCTAAAAAAAAGGTCGCCAGCCAGATTTCTCATTCGATTCCAAAAAATTTTCAAACCATGGGGGGGAGGGTTGTTACAGTTTCCAGAGATTTCTTCGTTTAGCTACATCAACTTCCCAAAAATTTCACGTAAAAAATGCACTAGATAACTTTGAAGTGTGTGTACTTTGTAGTGTTCGCTTTGAAATGAAGTGTACTATTTGAAGTTTATACTTTCAATAACTTTGGTGTTTGTAGTTTGTAGTGTGCACTACACTTCAAAACGTGCGAAGTGTGCACTTCAATGTAATGTAGTACTACATTGTAGTAGTGAGTACAGAGCGGACCCCTCACTACACTGTACCATCCGCTCAAGATGTAATCTCTTAACTTATTGATTTAGGCGGTATAATAGAGGGCTGAGAAACTTGTCATGAAAAGAAAATGAAATGCATATGTCATTGCTTCCACTGTGAACATTTTTTATTAATATATTATATTAAGCTATTAAGTTGGTGCTGTAAGCTTCAAACTGACTGATTTATTTATCAGATAAAAGCATCTTTTCGATATCTTATTATCTTTTTTGTAACATTTCTATCTATATAAATATATAAAAAATCGGCCCATGTGTGTTTGTGCTCGCAAAACTCGAGAAGTTGTCGGTCGATTGACTTAAACTTTTGACACAACGTTGCAATCGAATACGCGCACGTTTTTATATACTTGATATGTTTTTATATACCTCTTTTTATGTAGATGGCATACCGTGATAACTAAAAAAATGTTCTTTTTAAAAAAACATCTATTGGACATGAAAGCATCGCACGCTATACTAAATACCAAATACCAGACTGAGCCACAGCAACGCGCGGCCGGGTACACCTAGTATTTTATAAAGATCGTGAAAATTATATTAATATAAATTTTGTATGCAGCCGTTAAATGATAATCAAAATAATATATTAATGCAATGATAAAATATGTCAATAAAAAACTGCTAAACGTAATAATGCGTACAGTTTATTGACAGCTGACAACATCTGATGCACATTTATACATATATGAATGTATAATTTTCACAATTGATTCATTTCGATATTGTTGTACATAAAAAAGTATCGCCATTACCACGATTACTATTGATCCTACAGCCCCTGGAGGGTGTTGACCTCTTCAAGAATTTTTCTTCATTGATTCTATTATGATCCAATTCCGACCAGTATTGATTTTTTTTCTTTTTCTATTTTTTTTCTATTTTCTAAGAGATTGAAGACATGGTCGCGCTATCTTTTAGACCTTATCAAATGCTATGATTGCAATACTGTCAATCCATTATTTATCAACCACCAAAGTCTTTTTATTTTTTTTATTTTATTATTTCATTTATTGGTTTTCTTACAGCCATATAATTAATCAATCTTGAAAAAAAAACAATAATTAATGTACAGAGTCTTGGGCCAATTACAAGAAAACACATATATACAATAATATTACACCAGGAACGATAAAAAATAAGAAAAAACACGCAAAATAGTGAGTTTGTGTAAGTGTGTGTATTTGTGTGTTTTTATGTGTCCGTGTGTGTATGCGTTTCTATGTGTTCGTGTTTGTGTTCACATGTGTGGGAAGAAAAATGTCATCGTGCGAGTTTATACGTAAGGGATTTTGTAAGCTGCTCATAACATAAATTTAAAATATCGAGATCTGCAAAGGCAGTGTCATAGGTTTAATAATCATTAAGACGCTAATCTCATTACACAAAATGTAGAGTTCATTATCAACATGCCATAATTGCGTGGGGAGGAGCAACTTCCAGTGCATTCAATCTAGTTACTACATCTCAGAGAACTGTTATAAAAGTTATTTTTAAAATATCAAAGTTAATGAGGATTGACGATTGACGATTTATTCAGTACCTACATTAAATATTTTCGATATTAGACAAATATACGCTAATACTACATTCTAACATAAAAAAAGACATTTTAAAACGATTCTAACGACAATTACCACACACACAAACAAACTTAATTTACAGATCACAAGAACACCCAATAGTCAGTCGAACAGTCAAAAGAGTTTCAACTGATTTGGACCCAAACTCTTTAACAACATGCAACAAAGTTTGTCCGAATATAATTCGATAATAAATTACAACAATTTGAAATATCTAAAAAATAAAATCATGAATTAAAATATGGGCAGACACAAAATTGGTGCTCTCACTCAAACAAATTAATGCCTTTATAAATGACTAATTACTGTATCTTTTATAATTATTGTATTTGTATTTTTTTTTACTATTTTTCATATACTTTTAAATATTTTAGATATATACTTATATATATGCATACTGAACTAAACTAAGGAGATAATTACTATTTTGAGACACTTGTAAATATCTAAAAAAGATTCTTCTAGTGAGACAGACATGATCAACCTAAATTGTGTATCACCTTTCGACAAGAACAAATAAATAAATAAATTGTCGCACCGTCTACGCCGAAATGTATTTTCTAAAACAAGCTATAATAAGTCGCTGAGTGTGTGTAGTTCATAACTCGAAAAAAATTAATCATAACAAGTAAAAATTAAATATCAACAATATACAATACGTGTCCCATTAATATTTTATGCTCTAACATACAGTAATATTGCTTTGTTCGCCAGTTTGCAATGTAGATATGGCGTTTCCAGAGAGCGAATATATTTTTCTAGACTTATTTGTTCCGCATACACAATGTTCCGAATGTCAAATACAGAAAATGACATTTTCGCATGTTATTTTACTTTGTAGTTCAAAGCTTTTGTGATTTTTTTAGGACTGTAATCCGAGCACACGAACTAACGACTGAATTATGGTCTTGATATTGCGTGTGGCTTAATTTATCTTAAGATGTGATTTGCCTTTCAAACAAATATACAAGAATTTTATATCCGTGGCTTAGTGCACAATTATTGTATGTGCATTTAAAAATGGTTTTAATTTCATACCTTTTGATGGTTTTTCATGGCTTTTCATGGTTCGGGGTGCAAATCTATTTCGAATATTTATTTACAAAGGGAGCAGTGACTGTTATATACATAAGCAATAATAATCGAAAATTTTTCAAGTAGTTGGTACTAAGTATATCACTTATTAGGCAGTTTTTGATTAATTAAAAAAAACGTTTTAAATATTGATTGAAAAAATTCGGACGAAATAATATCGCATATGTATATACAGTGATGCTGTTTATCACTTGATGATCATGTTTCAGTGACCTGGGCGTAAAGCGAATTGGTCGGTAAATGAGGTCGGTGAGAAATCGAATCACCGATCGTTTTTCTCCTGGGTGCAAACTGCCGGCGGAACGAACATAGTGTAATAGTCGGAAGGCAAATGACGCGATCGGGATTAAATTTCGCACACGTGCTCGCAGTTGTATCAACTCTAAGCACGCATGCGCAGAAGGCAGAATGACTTCCTTGAAGGTGTTTCATAGCAAGAGAGTAGAAAAATTTTGACTCGTCCCCGTAGATACGAGGATTTAACACTACGTTGTTAGTCGGTTAGCTATTATAGATATGTAAATTTGAGCAATTTCACGTCGTCAAATATAATTGATTTTTTTTTACAATTAAAGCACATGTCAGTAACGCAATACGCTCACTAAAATATTCACGATTTTTAAGGCTTGATGGAGTGATTGATTACTTTTTAGATTGACAGAGAATAGAAAGTTTCTTCATGAGCGAGCCTCCATACGAACGGCACATAAATTAAAAGCAATAATCATAGGTTTATCGCGAAAAACAAGTCAACGCACCTTGTTATGTTGACAAGTAGTCGAAGGCCGTTCCCACATGGCTGAGTTAAGTATGGAAAAATATTTAAATGTCATATTGTAATTAAATACGTTTATTTTAGTGCCTACCGTTACCCACTCGGGTCATGCATGGCAACTATTTTTTATGATCGACATATAACAAAGTAATTAAACTAATAAAAAACTAACGATCTTCGTTAAAACCACACTGATTACTTTAAACGACAACTATTTTCGATATCACTGTATTCTAGAACACTTAAGATGTCTAAATAATAATTGTTTTAGAATTTGCTTACCGTATTTTAGAGACAGGTTGCAATTTAAATAATATTCATACTTAACTTAGTATTTAAAACTTGTCTTAGAATGTAAAAAAAAATATACATACAAATTAAATCATTTCATTTTTCTTTGCTTTGTATTGGACTTGTTTATTTTCTCCATTAACAATCTGTTAAAAGGTCAAATATCAGTACAATTCAAAGGAAATGGAGACGTTACTCCAATGTGATGTTATAGTTTTCATATGCATTTTCATATGCGCTTGAAAAAAAGGGACGGTGATATATTATATATGGGGGTATAAAAGCAATGGTAGCAATATCAAAAAAACTAAAAAAAAATATTTTGAATGCAGTTACCGAGAATCACTAATTTAGAATGTACTAAATTATAGATTTTATGTATCTATCCCTTCATGTTTCTTATAAATTTATTGGCTATATTTTATATAATATCTCAAATTCAGTACATTCTATATTAGTAATCCTCGATGACTACATTAAATTTTTTTTGGACATTGCTGCCTTTGCTTTTATATGCCACATATATAGGATTTTTATACACGGAATAAGTGTTCCATAAATATTCTTACTAATGTATTTTCACACTAAGCTCAATGTTTGTACTAAGACTAACTTAATTTCCCCCTGGAACGTGGTTCGGACCACTAAGTCATCAAACACGTTAAAATAAACAATTTTCGACTCAACAATATAATTAAGATACTTTTCGTATAAACGACATAATTTTTTATGTCACTAAGCGATAAATTTTCAAAATATCTTATAATTTTCATAATATCCTTCCGGCCAGCAACAGATCAATCATGGTGAAACTCTTGATAAACACAGCAATCTAACATCGTAACATCGTAATCGATGGCCATCTAAATTGACTTCTTTACTATGCCATTCAGTTGACAACAGCGACCTGTGCGCCGATTCTTTAGATTTTTGATTTCGTAGATGAATATATAGATCAGTGAAGTCTGTTCACTGATCTATATATATTCACCTCTAGTCAAAAGATTCTTTCCAGTCAATGGAGCTTGCATCGAGCCACAATACATCTAACACGCTTGTCTTAAAGTATTAGTTTCTGAGTCTGTCACGGTTGTGGGCAGTCAGGATGTCGCAAAAACCGGTTTTTTCACGATCTTCCACCAACAAAAAAGGCTCCATCCGGCGAAACCCCGTGGGAGTGATATATTTGTTGTCATTTAGAACACATTTGTTCACAATAAACACTATCGTCGAGCAAATGTGGAAACTGAATTTACCTCAGGACCAGTTAATTATAACTTATTATTTAATGGTTTATTTAATACTACACGCGTAGATTTTTAGTAACTTTTAGTCATATTTTATCAATAACTAGCTGTGCCCATGCGGCTCCGCACGCGTAGATTTTTAGTACACTGTTTGGATCGTCATAGAACTTTCGCGAACCTTCTAGAACATTCTCCTTCCAGAACTTTCAAGAAATTTATTGAATGTACAGAAACCTTCTAGACACACCGCCACATACCGCCACTCAGTTTAGAACCTTATAGAACTTTCGGGAATTTTCTAGAACATTCTCCTTCCAGAACATTCTAGAGCAGGTTTTTCCGGAACCTTCTAGACTCACCTACACAGTCGGCGCGCCTATTTTGAAACAATCTGAAGCATTTGCGGCCTTCCCATAACAAAACAATGTGCTAGAAAGCACATTTTCGTCACCCGCTCCCACCCACGCACAGCCATCCCCATCAAACTCGCATATTATTGATGTGACACCAAGGGCTATCCACCACCATAACCACCGGTGGGTGGTTGTGGAGAAAACTTGGCGGTTAGGGAAACACAAATAGTTTTATATATATATTGATATATTGATTCTACAACTAGAAAGTATTTAAATATCCCTTACGGTTAAAGTAGCGTTCGTAAAAAACGCGAAAATGTTGTTAAAATTCTATTGTTTTATGTCTTAGTTCCTTGCTAAGTCTTGCTTGTCTAAGACTGCATTGTTTTAAAAAATACAATGCAGTAGCCTTCTGCTGAATTTTTACATAAATATTTTTGCATAGTTTTGAGAAACAGAACCTTTAAATGCTCTTTATAGGTTATTTTCCGCTACTTTTTGTGCGAGACGGTCATTGTAATACGTATTTTAAATCGTATCATACAAGCTAGTTAGACGCAAAAAATTGGTTAACTAATTAAATTACAAAATGTATAATGTCACGCATTCGCGATGGTGGGAGACGTAATACTTGATTACACTGTCGCAGGACACAAACATAACTGAAAAACTTTTTCGCAATTCGCAATGTTTCGCTATCGATAATATTCCACACGTAGGTACTCTTATTCACCAGTTGTCTATGTTCACTCGGAATCGCGCTCTTTATATAAATCTGTGGTTTCGTCGCTGTGTTGAAAACAAGAAGGTGTTGTTGGGCGACGCCGTTATAGGTCCTCGTTTTTGGGATGTTCCACCTATTTCTAGGTGTTTTCAGTTTATTCTAAATCGTGCAGAGAGTTGAAAAATCTTCAATTCGGTGCAGCTCATCTTGTTTCCAGCATTTCGTGCCAATAATATATGTATTTTGTAATTCGGGCTGTATAATTATGGCGCACTAGCCGTACATCCGTGAAAAATCACGGGAATTACTAATATGTAATTAATTAAGACCCTTGCGTGACTGCGCAACATCAGCCGCGTGCTGATTGCGTGTTAATTACTTATCTAAATTATTATCTATCATTATGATACTCTAAAGTTTAAATCCAGCAAGTTACAAATTCACGAACTAACAGACAGACAGGCAACGAAATTATTATATCTAGATTATATTTTGAGAAAGATTCACAAATAATTCAATGATTTATTGAATTAACGATACAATACATCTATTTTTTTTTTGATAAAATTTGATAAAGCGAAGTTGTGAACAATTTTACTGCACAATATCGGTTGTATCAAATCGCTTATCAGCGAAACCAAAGCTAATTTGATTGTTTAAGAATTCCGAAAATATTTAAAAGTTGAAAGCGATACGTAAAAAATACCGTTCATTTTCATATCTGTCGTAACAGGTACATAATATATGTACAAAAAAGTATATATAATATTATGGCACAGTTAATTTATGCCTTTATGAGGGTATAATAAATTCAGTTAGAATATCCATGTGTCAAGTCCATAGCATTATATTTATTTACTTTGGATTCCATTCTACAAACACCTCTATCGCATTCAGCGGTAGGTAGGTATTGCTCTGCGATCATTTTCAAAAATGACGGAAATTTCATGTTTGACTTTCAGCTATACAATAATTAATTATTTTTGTTTTGTAGCAAACAAATTATATTTTATATTAGCAATATAAATAAACTCACCGTTTCTGTTAATCCAAACGATCTGTGACCTTTGATCGCTGAAATTCTATTTGAATTGCTTCTTTTCTCATAAAATGCTAGTTAAAATGTAACTTTCACAGTAAATAAAATTATCACGATATCATAGTATGATTGTGCTACCGTGTAAATAGCGCCATCTGGTAGCGCCGACCGCGAGTCAAGGTCGTGAAAAAATCTATCCATCTAGCGTGGCGTCTTGGTAGCGTTATGGACGGACATTGGTACATAGAGAATAACGTGTATCTAATAATTTATTGTAAGTTCCCATCAGGGGCGCGTAGTGAGAACATTGAAGAATGATATATACGTAAGCATATATTTTGAAAAAAAATCCAATTAGTCTCGTAATGTTCCTATCACAAATATTATTATCCTATTAATCAGATTTTAATACCAATAATAAGAATTTCGCTGTCTGTCTGTCCATCCACCAGTAACTTCTTGTAACGTCCGTAACTTCTAATATAGCAAGTTTTTTCTTTTTTTCTTTTCGTTTTTCTTCTTTATTTTTTTTCTTTCTTTTCCTATTTTTTTCTTGTTCCTTAGGAACCGACATGTAAAAGTACCGTCATTTTTGACGGGTATAATCTTTTATATTCTGTCACAGAAATATTTTATTTCGATGTTTTTTTCCAAAATATAAATATGTCTGCGCAAAAGTCACGCATTAATTAATAGTAAATAATTCTGTTATAAAAATTTCATCGAACAGATCTATTTCAATATTCGTTTGTAATATTGAATCATTGCTGGTCGGGGCTGGGGGTATTTAATCGTCACCGTGGGAGCTAAATTGCAAAATAAAACTTTTTTATTTTTTTATCCGCGTCTTTATTTTTCCAACAAACCCGGATCATCCCATATACAGTAAATATATGCAACATTCACAATGTTCCATCACAATTGTATCGGCAATTGAATTTGCTGCAAATAAAATTCGAAGAATCCTCAAACAAGAAAATGGACATATCTTTATCTGATTAATAAATATCATATTATTTAGATTTCGGTCGACGCCCATGCTCGAACATTGCCGTCTTCCTCAGCTGCCGAGTGGGCAGACTAGTTCCAGAACAGATGCAGTTATCAGCTGACGATAGCGTGGGTCAGGATGGTGCGGACGTGTATGTTACTGTTTTTAAATTACTGCTCCGCAGCATCCTCGGCAGGGTCGAATCTAGATTTTTTTTTCAATATGACAAAAAAGCAAATTGGATTGTTCGACCGTATTCCGAAAAAAATAAATATCACTGTTTCCATATCTTGACAGTTATTGAATAACGTTATAATGCCGTCAATCTTGACGTTTTAAGTTTGACAGCTTTGAAATGAATAGATTCAATCAATCAGAAAACTCTAAAACGTAAAAAAATTTAAGTTATTCACAAAATGTGAAAATTTTTATTAAACAACAAGGTCGGCTATTTTCCATCGACGGAAAATGGCAAATTATGTCGTATTTTGATACTGCTGAACTTTATAATTCGCAATATCAAAGATAGAATCAATGGTTCATAATCTATCTGAATATAATAATTTCGTTCGGCCGACATCTCCGCCGTAATAGGACGCTCTCCTGATGTCGCTGAATAAGACTTCAGCGAAATGTCGAAATTTGCTTCTCAGTAAAATATACAGTTCGTATAAAATATCTGTTTTATTTAACACATAAATATGTCCAATTACTGTAATAATAACCTTAACTCTTTAATAATAATTTCGTTGTCTGTCAGTCTCGTAACTCCGTAACTTCCTGGAATTATGGCTTAAAAACGAAATTGCACGAATGGGGAAAGACTAGAACCTCGGACGCGCGGATGGCAACGCGGCAATTAAACGACATGTTCAACACCGTCGCTCCTGGCCCGTCAAAAATATACTATATATACTTACTACGCATTACAAGAGCAGGGCTTAGCTAAGACGACAACCATTAATTTACTCCCTCTACCCTCTATGTTTGACAGGCTTTTTATTATGTATGCTTAAACTAAGTCTTATGATTTTTTTACGGATGTACGGCTACTTATTACAATATTTGGACACGAATCCGGACCATTAGTGTGACCTCTGTGGCACATTATGTGGGCATCTGCAAACAGGTAGAGATTCCACTAATTTAGTATATATACATTATTTGTGCATACATAAAACCTACATGCGCTTACTATACTGTCTTTGTATATAAAGTTCATACCAAGTTATTGTATTCTTTACCTGCTTCAAATCCTGTTAAAAAATCAATTAAGTTATCTTGGAACACCAAGTTATAATCTGACATTTTGGGTAAATTTGACTTTTTTGTACCGAAAATCAGACAGTAACAAGCTATATATAACTCGCCAAAATTGTCGTAGTTTTATTACATATTTCGGCCGCGAGTCGAGGCTGTGAAAAAAGCGTCATGTAGCGTAGCGTTAGTGACGAACAATGTTACAAAAATAATTATGCATTATTTTTTTCTTTTTATACCTCATAAATATGCACCATCTGGTAACTACGGTAAGTGATAGACAACAGAGAAAATGCAATTTTTGGTTTTTTATATCTCATATTATTTTATACCTTATAGTTTTTTATACCTTCTGCAACATTGTTACATAGATATAGAACATTTTTTGCTTTTTATACTTCAAAATTATTTTATACTTGCCATCTGGTGGTATTAGTGACGGACATTATTACATAGAGAAATATGCATTTTCAGCTTTTATACCGCACTATTTTATATACCTTATCATTGATTGGCGTTATTAGCTGACATTGTTACATAGATGATTGTGTATTTCGATTTTTACCTTATAATTGTGTTTCAATCATGTCAAAATTTTAAGTAGTTTGAAAGATAACGCAGTTACATTTTAGTTATTGTAATTGGTAACTTGTAGTCAAACATAATAATTTCGTTGTCCGTCCGTCTGTGCGTCTGTCCGTTCGTAACTTTGTGTAACGTTCGTAATTTTGTTCCCGGGCCAGCAAGACCGTACCGGCTGCTTCACTGATATGTTATTTTTATCTGGAAACACATAGATTTTTATTTTACAAATAACTTTTCAAAATTTGTTTTGACGTTGTTTTGAAGACGATATATTTTAGGATTTTGTTAAATTTTAAGTCTTGAAATAATTGTATTTTTTATTGAGAAGTCTATAATTTATAATACAGCTGCAATGAACATAGGTCAAGGTTCGAGAACATTTTATGGCTAATTTATTCAAAGTGATAAATATTATACTAACGCATTTTTTCATTATAATTGTAAAAACACTATTAGTTTTTATATTAGACACATTTTTTTAATGTTTGCAAATGTAATTATAATATTGCGCTTCGCATCAGTGGTGTATCTATAGACTAGCAATTGGGGTAGGTTACTCAAAACGCTGTGTTGAAAAGAGCGCTAACATGGTGTCTCATAGCCAGTAGCAAAAACTTTACAGGTGGATTCCTGCCTTGATACGCAATATTGATTGATTTTTTTTCAAAATTTTTGACATATTTTTTGCAAAAGGTCGATCTATCATTAGAGTAACACACCAATTATGAAAAATTCATTCGCTTTAATACAAGTCGAATAAAATGATAAAAAAAACCTTGGCGCTAATTGAAAATAGATTTTTTTTAGGAAGTAGGTATATTAATACATTTTTTTAATGATATAACGATGGTCCCTATATGCAGGGTGTCTCATAGCTAGTAGAAAAAACTTTACAGGTGGATTTCAAGCAACCATAAGCGAATATCAATAGTAACGGAGATATGCAATGTCAAAGTTTGCTTTTTTTTATTTTTGTAAAAATTTGATCAATATTTAGAGTAACTATGAAAGTAAAGTGTAAACTGTAATGTGAAAAATTCATTCGCTTTAATACAGGTCTAATAAAATGATTTAATAAAATCTTTCAAATATTGGAAATAGATTTTTTTTACAAAATGATCACAAACTTTTGCAAAAAATAAGTAAGAGATATTGAAAAAGAATGCAAACTAACTATTGACATGAAGCTATGGTTGCTTGAACATTTTCGAGTCATTATCAAGGCAGGAATCCATCTGTGAAGCTTTTGCTACCAGCTATGAGACACCCTGTATTTTGATATACTTTAAGACCTACCAACATTAGTATAGGGGGGTCGGAAGCTTTACGGAAATTGTACATTCTGTGTATGTAGATATTTAATGAGAAAAAGTCCATAAAGAATTAAAATAAATTCTTCTTAAACAATGGTATAATAAACTGTTGATAAGTCACAAGCGTGAAATCTTGGCAACTCAAAAGTAAGGTAATTGCCTTACTTGCATTCGTTATCGAACGAACCTTCTTTGTCATCGGGCGCGATGCTACGGCGAAAAAAAGTCCCTGGGAAAAAGGAACAGAGTATTGTAGACTATTGTAGGAATGAGTTTGTTATTTTAGTCACCGTGACTTCAAATTACGTGATTTTTACGTGATTACTTGATTATGTGATTTGTTGTCTCTTTCAATGCAATATTTGCTACATATGAAAGCCGGCTAGTATAGGAATAACGTGTCTATATTATAATACGTCAATGTTCTTAAACATGTTCTTCATTTTTCAGACCACAATTATAAATATCTCAGTCGAAATTCATTTGTCGTGTCTTTTATCGTTGCCCTCGACATTTTGTAATATCCTAGGATGCACCTTTTTGGATATCATTAATCATGAGCTTAAAATTTTACGTGGATTATTGGCATTTCAAAATATCGCTTGGCCTCGCTTCAGACCAGCTTTATAGCAGCCGGAAACTGAGAAATCTCATGACACGTGACGTGATCATTAGCCGCCATCGTCCCGTAGAGTTTTTGAAAATACCTCGCCTCACGCTCGCGCGTAATAATATCGGTATCACGCAGGTAATTAATTTGACCTCAAAAATTCCTGGACCTTCTCAATTGAACCACGGCGTCAAAAGATGTACCTGTGCGCATGCGTAGGCAACGTTCGTGATAACGGAAACCTACCCCATAAAAATATCATGGTGTAACAAAAAAATTGAGCTATTAGATCATCATAATGAAGATATTATTTTATTTATTTGGCAACTGGTAATGATACCTCTGTATTTTATTTTTTAATCCCTTTATATTAACTCGTGGCGTCTGCTTGCTTGCCGTCAACAAAAACTTTGGATGGATTTTTGACCCTTTTCCCGTGATCCAATCGAGCTGAAACTTGGCAAGTAGACTCGTGGCAGACATCTAATAAATTTTCTTTTAAAAAAAATTAATAATTATAGTATAATTTCGGATAATTAGAAATTTTATTGTTTTTTTTTCAAATTGGAATCATTAGAAAAGTTTGCTTACTAGCAACGGCGGCCCGATAAAGTCGCGGAATATTTTCTAAATTTGAATTACTCCGTCGGTATGCATAATAGGTACTTGACTACCAATGTCGATTATCTAAATTGACTGACAAATGTTTTTAGAATTTAATCTTCAAAGCATGAAGTGTCTTATCAAAGCTCAAAACATCTGACATTTTTGAAATATATTATATTACTGTAAGCTTAGTATTATGTTATATGTTTTAATTCGTCTTTAATTGTTGTTATATTTTACAAAGAAAGGGAGTATAATAAAAACATGGTTTTTATGGGTAAGTTTTTTTAATAATAATTTTTTACGTGAATGTAACAGTTTTTGAATAAGAAAGAATTTTGGTACATAAAAAATCAACGTGTTACATCATAACAACATCAAAAAGTAAACGTGTTGTTATTGACAGTGGGAGAAATCTAGAAAACGTTCTAAAAATTCAAAATAAATATATAGTGGAATAAAACAGTGTTGTGTTTACCCTAATTTAAAAAAATATTAAACATGAATTTCCACAATGTTACAAACAAAAAACTTGAACATTTATAAAAAATCATTTTGACCAAAATATCGTGTGATACCTTATGTTATATGATTGACTAACTAACTAACTAACTTACCATCACGTCGTTTCCCCGTGGGGGTAGGCAGAGAGGATAGAGCGCCATACTCTTCTGTCCTGACATACAACTTTCACTTCGTCTACATTCATACATCTTCGCATGCAAGCTCGACGGTTGTTCAGGCTTCTAACAGGACCATCTTCCAGTATCTGGTTAATCTGGTCATGCCACGTCTTCCGTCGTCGCCCTCTCTTTCTGGCGCCGTCAACACTCGCACTTATATGTTTGGGGATGTTTAAATTATTATTTTTATGGTATATATTATTGAATTCGTTAATAGATCTCTTTTTTTTCTCTTTTTTATACTTTCTAATTATTATTTATTATTTTTTAATTATTATTATGATTATTTTTAAATAATAGGCTTCATATCTTGTTCATGTCTCTAAAGTAGCCTTATAGTCTCCGAGATGTTCCTGCCAAAGCAATTCGGGCATTTATTTTTGATTTTTTCCGTTTTTTCGAGGCAGGGACGCGGTCGAAAGGAATGTTTCGGCGATGTAATATACATTTAAATTGTAAATTATTATACGTGTTATTGACTAAACTAGCCTACTGAGGACGCTGAGTATTATGGATGCCAGCTGTCGTCCATCCCACGTGGCACAAGGAAGCCGAACCTATAAATTGTCGCTAATTGAAACATGTTCTGCCCATCCTAAATAGGTACTTCGTTTATAGACGCGAAGACCATTTATTAATCAAACTTAGTGGGACATAAATTAATTGAATTATGGAGATTTCGTAACACGAACAACATGTGGGTTATTAGTGAGTGTGTGAAATTAAATTGTGTATTTTTAAATGATGCGATGCGAAGATGTTTTCTTAAATGTACTGATACACATGCTTATTTTTGAGTATGCTCTAACAACTGTACACACTTGCTCATTATTAGTATGCTTATTTTAAGCATGCAAATGAATGAGCATGCTCAAAGCTAACAATCAAACACATATGCTTATTACTGGTATGCTCTTGTCATAGAATAGAGACTCTCTTGTTCAAAATGGAAACTTTGCAAACTGAAGCAGGAAATTCAAATGAACAAATAAATCAAAATACTTCCCGAGTTTCCATCCGCACATTTTTGATTTAAGTTTTTGTAATTGTTATTGTAAGATTTGAATCGTTTTTTAATAAAGTTTCATAAACATTATTCCTTGCTATATTATTTGTATGTAGCGGTGGCCGAATATTCCACAGACAATCGTGATTCCTATAATAAGTCATGAAAAGTAATGTTTTGTCATCTCCACAACGCGCCACATTCGTTTCATCCCTCGCGGACTGAGAAGATCGCATTGATAATTGATACTAACCGCGAATGACATTAGCATGCTCATAAGCAAGCCTGTTCACACATTCTCAAAATATACCCTTTCCACCCGCAAATCAATTGAGCATTGATTTATGATTTATGGCGGTTGATGATTTTGATGAGCAATGTGCGTACACACATGCTACTAAATAGCAATGGCTCAAGAATCTCAATACTGCGCATGCTCACGTGCCACTAATGAGCATGTGTATCAGTACCTAAATATTTTTCGACAGGCTTTGAAGGTCACTGCGGGGCATAGGCCTTTCTCAGTCCTTTCCGTGGTCCTCAGATGTTATTTCTATCACCTGATCCTGGCCTCCCCTCCCTTCTTACCCACTGGCCATCTCTTATAACCCTTTAACAGGTACACTTGCTATGTCATGCAACTTTAATTTTAATTTTAGCAGCCATGTTAAATATTGTAAGCCTTACATTATTTGAAATGTGTTCCTGGGGTAATTTCAACTGACAGTTTGCGCTTATCTTCTGAATGTGTAGTCGATCTTGTTTAAAAATCCGTCTGAATCCTCAAAATATATGACGAAGTGTATATTTTTCGTAAAAAAATATAAGTAAAGTTTTTAAATCTGTCAAATAGTCTGACTAATCTATTGCCACTTTTACATATTGTTTCCAGGTGGTGACAAGCATTTTGCCACCCATAAGATTTTCTAAAAGCTACGCTTTTTTCATGTACCGCTAATTACAAATAATTGCAATAGTTCACTTTAAAAACTTGTTTAAAAAACTTTACTTGTTAAAGGATTAATAACCGCCATTGTTATGTTGAATGAATAAAATCGTAATTAATCAAACTTGCATTATTACTTATCACGTTATTTTGTCTCAAATGTTTTCTTACATATTTGAGTAAACATATGTATCGTACATAATTTACATTTGTCCTTTTTGTAATTTTCGAATCGAATCCCAAAGTATTTGGATTGCAATTTTGGTCCAAATTTAGATCTCTTAATTACGACTTATTTCACGGAAATTACGATAATCGTCACGGATTCGCGACGGTGAGGAACGAAATGAACGAAACGCTTTCGAGAAATTCCAAACATTATTAAACATAAAGTCACTTAACACAAGCTCTAGCTGGAGATGTTTCGTATACTGTTTAGTACTTTGCACTAAAATATCCCACTCTTCTCTGGTACACTTTGTTTATCGCATGGTTTCTATGGTTCTTTTTTTATTCGCTCATTTCCTTGACCTTCGCCGCTGTCGCAACAAACGTTAATATTCCCGCCACGCGCTGCCGCGTATTTAAAACGGCTCGACTTCTCGATCTCTCCAGCATATACTTCTATTTATTTATTCTAGATTCTTTTAAATAATTCTAAAACATTCCAAAACCTCCAGACTGTTTGGGAAATCTTCGATTGTACGCGGTTTATATCGTTAACGAGTGTCGTGACTATTTGAAGAATGTCAACAGTGTTTATTCTATACTAACAGCATTTTAATGTTACGAATTTTTACACATAAATAAGTAAAAAAGTTACGGAAATGTTCCAAATTAGGGAAAACGATAAAAAGAACGTTATACAATTTTATCTGGTGGTATATGGATGAAATATACGTTGAGTATTGGGAGTTATTCGTTTTATACCTACTGTTTTATTTATATGAATTAACCAACTAGTAGCCAACTATTAACCATAACTAACTAACTGTAACATAATCATAATTAAGTATTAACCATAAAAATAACTAACTATTAAACAACGAGTAGCTTGTTGATCTTGTGGTTAGGACTCTCGCCTCGTGATCCAAAGGTCGCAGGTTCGAATCTCATTCCAGACAAGCAAGATAGTCCTATTTTCATAGCACAAGCGTTTAGCTTAATTTGAAAATAGTAAGAATATTGATGTGACACGAATTCTGTCTTCGCATCTCTATTTAAAAAAAAAAAAAACTACCAAATCTCCAGGTTTGAATTTACACCCACCATGAAGGTTCGCAAAATAGTCATTTTTTCACTTTTTAATCATTGGTTAAGTCTGCAGATAATACTCCGACCTCTTGCAGATAATTTAATGTGCCTGACAATTCTTATATCGCTATTCACGCGATTTTCTTATCTACTACACTCAGTGCGATATTTTCATAATAAGTCTACGTTCTGAATGAAATATTGAAACGCAGTCATTTTATTATTGTTTATCTATGGACGACCGATAAAATTTGCTATCGTTCATGTGCTCAATTGAAAAACAGCTCGACAGTCCGAGCTTTGGGTAGGTACTTATAAAGCAAATAATTATTTTTAAATTATCTCGGAGTCAGGACACACCATTAATAACTCCGGACAACGAGACGTACACAGACAAACATTGCGCAATGATAAATTGCAGAGATAGGGATATCCTATTTAGTTTTATGTAAATTATATTCAAACTGAATTAAAGTTGCCTATGCAATTCGTCCGAGAGATATAACTCTTTCCATTCATTAACAGCGGGATACCGACGTATGAATTAAACATTGTCTGACAGTAAATACATACAATATAAGCTAAGAGAGACGATAAAACTGTTCGCACGCTTATACGGTCGTTCAGAATCTTCTGGTTAGAGTTTTCTGGAATATTCTAGCATGTGTGTACAATAATTTTAGCCGATATTTCAGATCCTATTGCAGGGTCAACCTGGGTAACTCTCGGATATGTTACATAACACACAGAGGATATGTATCACCAAAAATCGGGTCGAAAAGATCCGTTCGGTCGAACGAAAAAGTTCACTTGGCTCAATGGTTCAAATCTATCTGATATAAATTTGCATGTTAAACCCCGTATAAGAAACCCGGAGTTCTTCGAAATGAGTCAGCACACTAAGGGCCGGTCTTATAAACGTCCGTTAGTTAAATTTCAGACCAAATAAACTGAAATTTGATACAAACGTCACTTTTTTCGTCTTATAACAATCCGTTAATCAAATTTTAGTAAAATTTTACCGACGGCCGATACCGACAGTCGAACCACCAGTTTACCGTCCGTTAGTTGAAACTGACAGAAGTATGACAGATTGACGTATTATTTTTTAAGGTTAGGTCCGCTGTCAATTTGCGTTTAATGCTGTTTGTTTAACATGTACATATATACCGTGCTGACTGTTGCTACATTTTCAAGGAAAAATGTTTTCACATAACATTTTCACGATGTCGAGCTGTTATTGTATTCAAGTTCGTCGGATAAAGAACAAACTCGACGACAAAGAATGTTCAATATACGAGTGGATTATTTTAATATTTTAGATGACGCAGATTTTATCTACCGCTTTCGCTTGTCAAAAAGGTCTGCTCAAGAGCTTATATGAGCTTCTAGAAGATATTGGGAACAATGTAAAAAGGCGCATCCGTAGGAATCTGACATTATCACCAACTACAAAATTGCTTGTTGTCTCGAGATTCTATGCTCTAGGATCAATATTATTAGCTGCTCAGACTATGTTGGGGTTTTAAAGGCTATTACCAATGTAGTGTTGTGGGAAGTATCCCAAAAATCTGATGCGAGCGAGAAATTTTAGATAGAAAAGAGATATAATTCGCCTTTGACAGCTCTAAAATCATAGACAAGAACAGTGCGATATTGCGATACTTACGGACGGTAAAAAAAGTTTTATAAGACGAGCATCGGTAACATTTATAAACGAACGGCCATCCGTTAGTATATTGTCGATTGACTAACGGAAATTTGGTCTTTCGTTTATAAGACCGGCCCTTATAATGTCGGTTACTTTTCTTCCATCACAAGGTTGTGTCGCACATATAATTTGTATTGTGCTGACTCTAACATTGATGCTGATATTCTTGCAGACACCTTATCTTCGTTCAAAAACTCACTCATACATAACATCCATTTTCTAAACGATGACATGAACCTATAGATCCATTAAATCAATCATTCATTAAATACTAATCGCACTACACTCAAACACAAAATATATAATATACATAAATGTACATGTAAAATATAATTAATTGCAAAAATACATGTTACTAGAGCGTGCCGAAGACACTTGTAATTGGGATAATGGATACAAAAATTTACGCCGAATCCTTCAATACATTTATATTATGGCTAAAATATAGTTATCTAATCTAGTTTGTAAACTAGATTAAACGAGATTTGGGAACTGCAACTCTAGTTTAGTGTATCCGACCCAATCGTTACATTATATTGTATTATATCATCAACTCTCCTAATTTAGAATTTTTGTTTGCAGGTAACTCGCTGGAATTACAATCACAACACTGATGATGGCTAACCGTTAATAGGCGCAGACATCCGAGTTTGACACGTTTATCAGCTCGTGGCTCAAGTTACACGCAAGGGTTTTTATTAATTATTATGTCCCGTGATTTTTCACGTGTTTACGGTTGGTTATAATTGTAATTGGATAATTTATATAGCTCCGTTTTCACGAGAACTCACCTCAAGGGCACTTTACCCATTAAAATTATTTTACAAAACAACTTATTTTCTATTAATTATACACTGGATGGCATGCAAAAAATGTAATTGTTGGTTAAAACTATACACAGTTGAGGGGCTAGGAAAAACTTACGCTACTTTCGCGGATTGCATACTTGGCGTGGAAAAAAATTAAGTACCTACCTACTATTGCAACGCTCTGATTCTCTAAGTTTTTTATGGTTAAGTCTAAATAAGTGCGTCTTTAGTTTTTTTAACTGTCGTAAGTTGTCTGTTTCGTTGTTTGTTACAGGGTCCATTATTCGTATGTCCCTTAATCTCATCGGCCCTCGTGATAAATGATAAATTAATATAAATAATAGATGATAAATAAAAAAAATTAACGTATCTGTAAATATAAATATAAATATTTTTTTACATGAGTGGAAAAATAATTTTACTGTAGTTAAAATGTATTTTTTTGATAAACACTTCCCAAAAGTTACATCCAAATTAAGGCCTTGAAATCGGTGTTTTAATTTTTAATTCAAATTAATTAACTTTCAACTAAAAAATTCCGATTTCTTTATTTCAAATCACAAGTACGACAAAATTAATTTTAAAAATTCACTGCCTTTTTTATTAACTTTTTTACAACACTGATTTTTAGTAACTTTTAGTCATATTTTATCAATTTGGAGGCGGATTTTTTTATAGACTTTTTTGGGTTTTACAACTTATTTTTAAAAAGTATTTCAATATCTCTTACTGTTAAGGCAGCGTTAATAAAAAAACGCATCGCTCGACCATTCTTTCGTAGTCTTTAGTTGTAGAATAGATCACCACGAAAAGCCTTTTTATTTTAACGGGATAAAATATAGCCAATGTCCACCCTGCTGGTCCATTCTAAATATAGATGAAAGAATTTTTGAAATATATGAGTAGTTTCGGAGACCACCTCCTACATCCAAACTTATAAAGTTTACCTTTTTATATATTAGCATGGATATTTATATATAGTATATTTTTAAATGAATTTTTTAATGCGTCTGTTTTCGGTACCAAAATGTCTCGCACATATTCACATTATTAGAAAATTTATAAGATATATGTATAAAGTATTTATTACCGTTTTGCGCTTCTAATATTCATAGTCTTTTTATCTTTTGATATAGCTTCGGGGCAAGACGGATGGTAACATCCCACGAAGCTAAAATGTTGTGCTATTACGCTAATGGTCTCTTCAAAATGAAACGGATTTACAATACAGTTTAATGATTGTGATCCAAATAAGGTTTTAATGTAATATAAAATGTTCATTCAAAATTACCGGTACAAGAAGCGAACCCGACAATTATTATAATACTCGCCTAATTGCCGGGTGTTATGACTTGTTTAAAAAATTGAAAAGATGCCCGTCTGTGTATTAGTACTGGGTACTTGTTCGCATGAATGCGAATTCTTTGCCTCTTCTGTAGGCTACATATTGCCGACCAAGGCCAAAGTATTATATATTTTAGATTGCTTGCATGCCTATGTATGCACGCGATGCTTGTCTAGGTGAAAAGTTGTAAGGGCACAGTAAAGGGAATAGTAGTGGTAATTTTTCACGGCGTTTGCGGGATGTGTAGTTTTAGGTTGGTTTTAAAAATTCTTGAAGTTAAAATTTTCTACCTGTGCAAAGCCAGTTATTCACAAGTAATTAAATAAAGCTGAACACATCTTGTTAAATTCATATACTTATATATTTTTAAAATTATTTTCTGAAAATGTACTTCTTCTTCTTCTTCTTCTACCCCTTATCCTATTGGGTCGGGGTCCCTGCACCGCATAGGAGGTTCCAACTCTTCCTATCTTGGGCTGCGCTCTTCACGTCAGCCCAATTTAATTGCAACCTCGCTTCGCAGCAGTCCTCCAACTGTTTCCGCCTGCTCCTCCTAGGACGGCCCCTTGGTCTTCTGCCTTCCTGTCTTTCCTGGAATATTGGTCGTCTACCTGCCGGTATCCGAAAGATATGACCCAGCAACCGTAGCTGTGATTTCCTGATAAATGTCAATAAATAAAAGGGTTCCACTTCGAGACTTTCTCTAATTTGCTTGTTTCTGATTCTGTCTCATCTGGTAACTCCTACTATTCCTCGTAGAAATCCCATCTCGGCGGCCTGTAGCCTTGAGCGGGTGCTTTCGGCCAAGATCCAGTGCCCGTGGTCGTACACTAGGGTTAGCCTGAAACTGATTTGAATACTGCCAATCTTTCTTTCCATCCTGGGATGTTATTATTATTATTATTATATTATTTTGAAAACGTACATTTAACCAAATTTCTAATACCTAGATCTGAACCAGAAATAACGACTCATGTTTTATAATTTTTTACACAAAACTAACGCGTTGAAAATGTATATTTCTCTTTTTTCAAAATATCGCTTTATTCGCTTAATTTTTGGTACTAACAGTCATATCTTTTACAAGTATACAATCTTTTATCGTAATTTTGATGAAATGTATTTTGATTAAATTCAGCTTTACAGATATCAATCAGAATTTCGTTGAATATAACGACTTGCCCTGATACTTTTTTGGTTAATAACATGTCTAGATTAATAAGTATGTACTTATTCCTATCTGCCATTTCTGCATACATATCAGCGTAAAAAATTGTACATGTGTATACGAAGCGTTATACTGATTTTTAACCTTTGAACGAACATCGTAAAGAAGCCATAACGTGTTTACATGACTTTTTCAATATTATAACTGTAGAATGCCATTATAAAACCGGTATTATTAGTTTATATTAAAATAAAATTGCATAAAATATTAAGCGATAAATATTTATATATCTTGCATTGCCAGACAAGGATTGATGCGCAATGTTCTCTTCGTAAACAGATAATTGATTAAACCATAAATAAATATAGTGACATTTTTAATAAAGTCCCGAAGTATCCAGTGTCCATTATAATTAAATGTTATGTTAAAAGTTATAATCAAAAGAAATGGATGCGTGCGGTTTAATTATTTCGTGTCTTAAATGTTTAATTTAGATGGTAAAATGTATAATTTAAAATCTGTATGTTACGAAGGTAACCACTATCTGATAAAAGCGACAATTGTGGTAAGCTGACCATATAAAAATAAACACCTCACATTATTCAAGATATACAATATTACACATGTCTCATAGAGACGAAGTCATTTTTTATATGGGAAAGTAGGTATGGAAGTCTTTTTGTGTGTACATAGGGCTTACTACCTATTGTACGGCTGGCTTAAGTGATCATTTTACATAATGTAATGTTTATCAATTCCAGCTATCACTACCGTAACTATCAAATTTTTGGAAGTTGTATATATCTTAACTTTGTACACCTTGTTCCATATGCGAGTTGTATTTTTATTAACGCCCTCTGTGTTTTAAAAAATTTGATCTTACCATAAACTAGTACAGATATCGCCGTACAGATGGTATGAGATAACTACATTTTGATTAGGAGTTTTTAGAGCAGTATCCTTTTTATATGTATACAACATTCTTCCGAATTATTAACATTACACCAGAATACGCCTGAAAATTATTTCAATGTTTGACTGCTTTTTAGACCACTTTTTATATATTCAGAATATTTTTAGTGTGTGACTTCGTCTTTATGAGATATCTATAATATACATCTTGATTAATGATCTCCCCCTGGGGATAAAATCCAGTATTCTGTTCTTGAATAATTTGAATATACTCAAAATATTCCTCACATTATAATTAATAATGCAATTTGACAGCTGAAGATGAATATTTGTTGTAAATTACTCTAAACTTTTCACTGCACACATATTGAGTTATTTAATCACTAGGTTTTGAGAGGAGCAGTCTCTCTCATCACCAGTCGTCTTTGATAACTAATCTAAATTTAGTGAGTTTTCAACATATTTCTGTTGAAAACTCAGCAGCGATTGGGGAAGTTGTCAATAGTTATATTTTTTGATCTCTAGGTTGTTCAAAAATTATTATCAATCTTATTTTCATTTGAATTAATGACTATTGAAATAATGGTCAATATTAACATTGTGATTATAAAATTCTGAAAAGTTATTATGTTTTAGGCAACTGCGATATATTTTTATTATCGTATTTAGGTTTATTGCAGTTTAGCTTATGTGTGTATTTATTGTCGCAATCTTCATAAGTTATTTCGATTATTTTACATTTTTTTGATAAAATAACTCAGCGTGAGTGCAGTGCAAAGTTTAGTTCGGTGTAAATTAAAATAATCACGTTGCATCGCAAAGTAATTGCCGTGTCAATTTGTAATATTGCATATTTTTATTCGCACACGTTGATGCAAAACTTAATCCTTCATAAATGGGCTAATTTCTTAATATAAATAAATATCAAATCTGATTGCTTAAATATTTTCACTTTAATTTTTCCCTGTCTATCGTAACGATCAATAAATTTAATTTAAATAATAATTCGCCAAAGAATTCACTACCGCATGATTTTATATATTACCTAATTACCAAGCCGATCAAGATTAAATTTATGTGCCCAAGCGGCAATTAGGCAAATCTCAAATGACCTTAAAAAATTTTTATTATGAGATTAACAGAGATTTATTTCTAAATTCTTACGTGTATTTTGTATTGATCTTGGCGAAGAAATAACATCTCGTTGACTTGATAATTGAAGATGTTTGTTAGTGTGGCCACTTAACGTTTCAGCATAGAATGAACTCGATAATTTTTGATTAATTTTTTTTGGGGAATACGAAAGGAAAACAACATACAATTTTCCAATATAATAGCAATTTTATTTGGAAATTATATATTGATGATAACTCAGCATTTATTGTATTCCGTTATATTTATTACTGTTAAATTTATTACTTGCACAGTACTGGTTTCCGATATGAAAGATTTTCCGCCAAGATATCATATTCAATATACAGGGTTAATTGTAAAACATTAATAACCTCGCAGGACTATATTCCTCCCTTGATTATGAGTCGAAAATGTTCAAGCTATTGTGACCTAATATCAATAGTTAAGGAGATATGTGACATTAAAGTTTGCATTTTTTTTTCAATATTACTGACTTATTTTTTGTAAAACGTTGGACTATCATTATAGTAACTAATATCAATTACGAAAAATTCATTTCTTTCAATACAAGTTAAATTAAATGATTAAAACCCTGAAAAAATTCCAATTGGAATGTTTTCCAATTGGAATTCAAAGGTTTTTATTTTTTTATTTGACTTGTATTAAAGGTAATGAATTTTTTATACTCGATATAAGTTGCTGTAATGATAGTCAAATGTTTTACAAAATATAAGTCTGAAATATTGAAAAAAAAAATGCAAACTTTGATGTCGCATATCTCCTTAACTATTGATATTAGGTCATAATAGCTTGAACATTTTCGACTCATAATCATGGCAGGAGTATAGTCCTGCGAGGTTATTAATGTTTTCCAAATAACCCTGTATATATGTACGTAAGAAATGTAATTCATCCGAAATAATTAATGATTTACTCGTGATTATTATCAATCTGGCAGCCTTTTATCAAGTAATTAAAGCAAATAAAACTAAAGTAACTACTTACTTACTTACCATCACGCCGTTTCCCCGTGGGGGTAGGCAGAGATGATAGAGCGCCATACTCTTCTATCCTGACATACAACTCTCACTTCCTCTACAATCATACATCTTCGCATGCAAGCTCGACGAGTTGTTGAGGCTTCTAACGGGAGCATTTTCCATTATCTGGTTAGTCTGGTCATGCCACGTCTTCCGCGGTCGCCCTCTCATTCTGGCGCCGTCGACACTTGCATTATATATCTTTCTTACCATTCGAGCGACCCTTTTTTTAAATCTGTTAAGTATGCTTAGATTCATTCTTAATATCCTCTTAATATTCTTACTAGGTATATCATAAATTGATTTGTCACCTATACGTCTAAGGGATCTCATCTCCACTGCTTTACGCATGTATATTTAACATAAAACTTATATTTTAACGTTTTACGTATACATTTTTTGTATCTGTGTTACCTGTTATCTGACAAAATCCCCCGAACTCAAATGTCATAGCTGAATCCTGCTCTATAACTACACTTTCTTCATTCATCGCCTACACGTGCTCTCACAAATTACAATTACAAATTACAATTTCCTATTGTGATTACATTTTTTTTATTGGATTCAATTAAGTCCATGACGAATGTTGCACGTAATAGTAAACAATGGAAGCGATCCGGAAAACACTCTTTTCGGGTAATTTGATTATCATTTCGCTGGCAGGTGTAGTAGAGTGATGAATTCCGCCTCTTGGTGGTTCGGGACCCCAAGGCCAGAGTCATTAATTTTGGAAGTGCTTAATGGCGGCCGTGTTTAGGATTCCCACACGTTTCACCTTGAAACGTCGTGTTTTATTTTTTATTCTAGACCCGCGATAACGGATTGCTTCGTTCATTTTTCCAGACCCATTGTCCGGGACCTCTGTGTTTTCTTGGCAAAATTACGGTCGCTCATATTTGATGGTCAGTTCCATAAGGTAAATCACCTACTCAAATGGAGGTTTGAATAAAAAAACAATGCGAAAAGAACATCGGTTGGTCAAGGTTTGCAAATTTATTCATTATTATTTTAATTTTATTTGAGTAGGTACAATGAGATAGATAGAACATATTAATAAGTTGTAACAAAAAAATTAAATACGACGTCTCTAAAAGAACTGAACTGCTCTATTTAGAGAGAGAGTTTGCTTGTAATGTTATATAATAAATGTAATAAATGATAAATTAACATGAAGTAAACAAGTTAAAAATAAAATAAACTATAACAAATATATACCTATACATATGGAGAAAATATGAAAAATGAAATAACTTTTGGAATTTAGGTAATTAATCAAAAATGAAACAGGTGTATTATTGTAAATTAATTAGGAACTCTGTTTTATATTTTTTTAATATAATTTTTAAGTGATTTGTTATATTTGGGCCCGTTAATATTTAAAAAATCCTCGTATTTAAATAATTGTGATTATTTAATTAATTTATTTTTTATTATGAACTACATTTTTTTATAAAAAATTAAAGCAATTATCATTGCGTAAAAATAGTACGAGTTTACAATTTAAAATGAGTAATTCTTTTTACCATTTTAGTAGGTACCTACTATAACATACCAATTAATTTTCGAAATAATTTCAAGATTATAATTTTTGTATAAAGATGCTTGTCAAAATTTACATACTTTTTACTATATATTTCGGCCACAAGTTAAGGCTTTGACAGCGCCATCTATCGACGTGGTAGCGTTAGCGAAGGACATTGTTACATAGAGAATTACGTTTTTTTTTTGCTTGTTACACGTAATTATTTTTTGAGCCTTCTCGTAGTTAGTGGTGGATGAAGAATTATGCAAACCTGATTATTATTTGCACAGTGTGATAGTGTTAGTGACGATCATTGTTACATAGAAAATTATTATGTATCTCGATAATATGATAATATTAAATGAAGTCGGCTCGCGCAATCACGATATTTCGTTTTGATTTTTTTTTAAATCTAGGTTTTATATCAATCATCAACAGCTGTTTTTGAGGCACTGCTAGAAGACATCTCAAAGTAGCTCCTGTCTTTCTGTATTTATTGTTATTCGCTGCCATGTATTTCCGCAGAATTTGATGTTAGTATAGAGAGTTTTAGGGCGGCCTGTCAGCCTCTTGGTTCCTTTCGGGTACCTCTGGACTGCATTCGTCAAGTAGATATACAGTGAATGCTAATAATTTTATAGCCAGATGATAGCGAATCTTTACCACGCTTTGTGGATCTGCATCAAAACTAGTTCACTCAATTTATGTTCCCATATACTCCCATCTTTCTTTCCTTTATCCTAATCCGAGATCCCACTCAGCCCTTCCCACCTCCTCTCAACATATTTTGAGACTATAAATAATGTCATATTGTCACATTGCTAATATCGTTAAGAATCATCAGTGGAAAATTTATAATTGGCGTAATTTACTAATTTTTTATATTATGTATGTTAATTTGAGGTCTGCTGTTAAATTTTCCTAAAAATAAATAAATAAAGAATATTAATTATGAATAAAACACTAAAATGGATTTCCGCAAAGTAAACGCCAACACATTAAATGAATAACGAATGATTTCCAAAATGTTTTTATGTCAGATTCACGAAACATACTTAAAAGTGTATAAGTATACCAAAAAGTAAATTTATTCTATATTTGTGTATGTTTTTATGATGTTTGGTAATTTCGACAACAACATAATCATATTTAAATCAACTGTAGAATTCGTATTGTGTTTTGTTAGACTTTTAAATCACTTTACAATTGTACATAATTATACTTATGTACCTATGTAATCGTTTGCGTAATTACTAATGCTCACTTCTGTATAGAGTTGTAAAGAACCACGAACGCCTATGTTAAAAATTGTGAATTATTGTTAGATTTGGACCTGTTGTTTGTATTTTTACTAGACCAATGATACAATGACTTTAAATCGGTCAGTATTCCAAATGTTCGATTACTGCTGTCTGTAGAGAAATTCTTAGTTTTGATGCAACTGATAAGAGAAAATAAAAGGAAAAAATAAAAAAGGAGAAAAAATATTAAAAGCACGTATTAAATAAAAAAGAATATAAAAGGAATTCGGGAATTTTCTAAAGAAATGTGTATGTAGTAGTCATGTAAAAACACAGTATTTAGTATAAAAACACATAAACATGGTATCTACGTGATAATAGTTATTTTGTTATTTCATTTACATAACTTATCGTTTATATTATTTATTTTTACAGTAAATTTTACTTTAAATTCATAAATCAACACAGTTGGTGTTTTGAGAAAAGCTTTAATTTATAAGATGAGTAATTTATTTTTGGGCGGTGTTTTATCGCAATAAATTTTCGTAAGAGGTTTTCTAAGAAGGTCCGGGGAGCTTTTGGCTCCACTTTTTTAAAACTATTTTCAAATGTTATATTTTTAGGAACCTCAAGGAATCCACTTTAAAAGGGTTCTGCTTCGGCAAATTCTAAATTTAAAATTGGCCACATTTGTATCGATTAGATAGGGATAATATCTACTACAAAGAAAGCAAAATATACAGTTTTGAATTAATTTTGAAATGTGTCAAAATGAAACGGGATTTATTGTTGATAAATAAATATTTTGAATTGATTTCAGTAGTCTTGTTATTAACAATATATAGGTATATTGGTACCTATTCCTACAGATTAATAATAAGGCATTTAAATGAAAAGTATTGATACCATACATAATTTAAAACATCATGTACCTATTATCTTTTTTATGTTGCATTATTATATTGATTACTAATGAATCATCATTCTTATATATTTGTATCTCTTTTCAATGAATAAAAAATATATTTTATATATTTATTTAATCGGTATATCCCAATTTATGTATTTTTAAGATATAACATTCTAAATTTCGTTGTCGAGTTACAAATATATATATTTTTGTTGAGTAGGTGCCCAGGTATTGCAAAAACGCCGAAAGAAGTGATAAAATACTACATAGATAGTAATGAGTTGAATTTTGTTTGGTAAAAATGCTAAACCGATTTTTTTCTGATTCCTTAGAGTGCGATAGTCACCCTACAAGCGGCTAGATCGCCTATCCACTGCCACTATCTATGCTATTTATTCTACTGCTACAAATGAATTAACTCTAGCTTTGACACTTATACTAACTACCTTATTGTAATAAACGCCATATGTTTCAGATTCACATTAACTCTAAAGGGTACAAAAGTCTAATAAAAAAACCCTCTAAACATTTTACTTGATTTTTGAATGCTAAACCCATTATTCCTAGTAAAGTCCGGAGTGAATACACACACTTGTAGGAAAAAAGTTTTAGAATATTTCTCTGCTTTTCAGCTCTATTGAAATTATATATAAGTAGAGAAAATAATGACAACCTTGCGGCGAATAAGAAGGGTCGATACGTAAGCCATTCTTCGATCACAGATAAAATTTTATTATAAAAAAGTGATGAAATTCCAACATAAAACATTTTTTTAATACACATTTCGATTCTGCCCGTCTCGTGCTAATTTTGTTTATTATTCGAGTCATAACTTCCCACACTAAAATTTGTTTTTCGAGTGGGCCAATGAAAACCGGTGTTTTTATTATTGATACACCCAGTGCAAAGGTGAGGGTATGTATAATACATTGTCTTCCATGTCATATGCGCCGTAAATGTACAGACTTCAGTGCTACCACCAGCTGTCTCCGAAACAAAGTGCCTCCGTGAAAGGCTCCTTAAAACTACGAAATTCTCAGAAGTAATCGGAGATATGAAAGTAATTTTATCAGATGCTATATATCGTTCAGACGTCACAAGAGTGACAGGGATATCTCTGTATTCATATTTTTTCATACTTTAAGGCTCGATATGTTTCAGAGCTGCGTATTTTGCTTTCATTTTACGATATTTCTCGTAGCTCGGTGAGCATGACTTTGGTTTCTCACACCGAGGTTTTCGAGTTCGATTCCTGGTGAATAGTGGATATAACGCATCATTTATCCAAGCATATATGTGTTACTAATTATAGTTAATTACAGTACTCATGGTTTAGTACAATACTCAAAACCACTTATTCACAAAATTATGTTTGTATTTGTAGTGCTTTACAGGGTATAACAGAGCTGGTCCGCGATACTTTACAGATAGAATCCTGCCGAAATTATAAATCGAAAATGTTCAATCAACAGTGTACTAATATCAATAGTTACGAAGATAAGTGAGTGACTTAAAAGTTTGCATTTTTTTAACATTTCTAACTTGTATTCTGTTTAACATTGGACTATCATTAAAGTATTTAATATCAAAAAATAAAATATCATTCGCTTCAATACAAGTAAAAAAAAATTTTTTGAAAGGTTTTTTCATTTTATTTTACTTGTATTGAAGAGAATAATTTTTAATATTTGATATAAAATACTTTCATAATAGTGCAACGTTTAACAGAAGATAAGTTAGAAATATTGAAAAAAAAGCGTTCTTGAAGTCGTGTATGTATCTCAATAACTATTGATATTTCTAATGCAGAATTTTTTTTGATGTTTTATATTTTTGGTATAATTTATCACAGTTTAAAAGTTTGTGTTCAAAGTAGTTCGAACTCCTTTACCCATATTTAGTATGTTTTGTGTGGCAGTTGTGATTTGGGTAGATAACATTGTGTATTATTGTATTTGTTTGTGAACTTTTGAGTACACTGTTTCTTGAACATTTTTGACTTAATATAGGTAGAAATCTAACCTTTTAAGTATTGCGGCCTAGCTCTGTTAAACCTTGTATATAGACCACAGCACTAGGTTGTTAATTTCAATCATTTTCATCAGAGTAAGGAGCCTGCGTGATTTATAGCAATTTTCTTCTATCCATGGTACCTTTCTTCCAGTTTATCACCCTCAAAGTACGACCATCAACTACTACATATTTTAACCTGTTCAGCTTCGGCCCTTTTACTCCCTACGCCCTCACTTGCTCAATAAATGAATCATTATTTCGAATTCTTGATCTTTCATGCGACGCTGTTTTTAAACCAAGTAACCATAAGTCATGTAATGGAGTAACAATGGAACAATTCGAGGTAATAGTACTCGTATTTTAAAAATTGTACTCTTTTTGAAGTCTGTTTTTTTTTTAATACTATTACCGTGGAATGCCCACTACTGTAGACATTCTTGGTTTAAACCAAGAATAAATCTGTTAAGTCAAGGCTTCTGAGATGAGTTACAAATGCTGAAGCCTTCCGGCGTAGGAAAAAGCCTTAGAAGATAAGAAAATAAGAAGGCTTGACTATTTCAGACATATTATCAGACAACCAAAGTATAGTCTTAACCAACTCATCATCAAAAAAGTGTAGGAAGACGTCGCATCTCATGGCTGCCTTATTTGATGGACTGGTACCAACTTAACTCTGACTGAATTGTTCCGTGACACGGTGAATAGAGTCATGATCGCCAATATGAGATATAGATACAATAGTAGAAGAAGAAAAAGATACTCATTATGCTTATATTATAGATTTAAAAAATCATTTTTTTTTTTTTACCTGAAATGAATAAAAATACACACATTCATTCTTCTAGCTTGCAACATTATAAAGGGTTCTAATTTTGGAGTTAATTCTTGCCCTAGAGCTGGCGAGCATTATGATGGATGAGGAAAAATGTGGTTTATCTAAACTACCTTCATAAAATGCTGTCTATTATAATTTAATAGTTTGATACCGAAGTTAAAAGATTTTGAAATGCAAATTTATCATCACGGCTGGAATTAATAAATTACAGAAGTCAATAACTAAACAGTTTTTTTTTAATATCACATGCTGTAAAAACTATACGATGTATTCAATAAAAGTGAAACATTATTTTTGGCAATTAACTTAGCATATTAATTGAAAATAAAACACCTTTCGACCGTCGAGGCACCTGTGTATACACATCAATAAAAGTTTTTTCCTTTATGGTAACATTTGATTAGCTATTGAAAAATAACTGTAGATAAAATGGATGAATGGTCGATGTACTAATTAAGTAGTTTTATTGCCCGATAAAATAAAATGGATTGTCCAAAAATTAGTAAGTTTTTTTGTTTAAAAATATTTTTACAAAATGCAGTGCGCGAAAGGAATGTTCAAACATTTGTCAAATAAGATTTAATATCATCTACCTACATAAGGCACTACAAATAATTAAATTTCAATATTTAATTAATTTGTTTATTTCGCGAATACATTAGTAAACTTTGAAGAAAAATGCGTTAGAAAATTTCGTAACATTTTTTTATCTTTCATTTACTAAACCAGCTCTCTGCAACATTGTTTGTTATTCCCCAATTAAACTCTGACGTCAAATTCGGACCCCTGTTCTGTCCATGTGTTACACCTATGTGTTCCACGTTGGTTGGGTACGTGGCTTGGCTAAGTGTGTTCTGCTTGGCCAACCCGTGACTAGGTGTCAATTTATCTACCATATACTCGTACCTACTATAAATTCCAAAAAAAGAAACTCGAAAATAATCTTATGTTTTCTGACAATTAATATTATTATTCCTACACTTTTAAGTTTTCACGTCTATCAAATGATAATAGAACAATATAAATACCTAAAGAAAAAATATACTAACAATATTTTAAATATAAATTTAGTTGTTTAATAAGAAAAAAAAGAAAAAGCTGTTTTTTAATATAAAAAAAATGAAGGTTAGGTATTGCATACCTTATGTACTCGTACATGCCAATAAAAACTAACGAATAATTGTTATTAAATTTATATTCGATTGCTACAATTGTCAATGATGATTCAGATTAATTTCATATATAATTTTCTTTTTGACAGATAGTCGCTCTTTGTATCAAGGGTTAAATAAACCTGCGATGGTAGTAAATCAATTTGATGTTATCTGATAAATAAAGTAAATCTACCTACTTATTGTTAATTTTTACAAAATTATGCGTTCGCAAATTGCATGACGTTCACGTCACAATGGCCGCTCACCACAACAATGGCTAGGATTGAGATTTACATAACAGATCAGAGATCCGACGCGATGGAGCCATTGACTATGTGCATAATTATACATATCCTGGAGCGATGATTAAAACAGATGTTTGCAGATGTCGGTCAACGAGACTGAATGGAGAGCATTGCAAGGCGCATGAACGTCGTAATTGTAAAGAAATTTTACATAATAGCACAGAATACGACCAGGCGTGTTGATAAACGACATACAAAACTGTTGAACTATTTACCGTAACTGTGCCGGTAATCCCATCCCAATTATAATGATTTCGTTATCTGTCCGTCCGTCTGTCCGTCCGTCGTAATTACAACGTCGAAGAATTCCGCGAATTGGAGCGGCGCGGCGTTCCGTTTGCTCCGGTCCAATCCGAGCCCTAAATACAATAAAAAAAATGAGTAAGGCCCGGTTGTTTCAAGTTCGATCAAAGTAAGCGGTCGATTAAAGCATAGATTTTTACGAAAACGGATCGTTTGATTGGTGGAGAACGTAAAAATGTATGCTTTAAAACAACGCTTACTTTAATCCAACTTGAAACAACCGGCCCTAAGCCTTACAGTACTTGTAAATGATGTTGTAACATATGACATCTCACAATTAAAAATATCAATTGATTGCAGCAACAGAAAATAACATCAAAATTTAAAAAGCTAATAACTATATATTTATTTTTTATATTAATTTGTAAATACAAGTAAAGATAATGTATTTATTTGTTATTGAATTTTTCCTCACTAGGTAGGTACCGTATATCTACATACGCATTTTGTTCGGTCAATTATATGTTTTTATTTATTTTCATGTATGGCGGTAGTGTGCCGCCATACACATTGTATGAAAAGTTTGAATAAATATTTAAAAATAATTACACAAATGAATGTAAATCATTAAGGGTAGTTATTTTTTACATTAATGTAAAAAAAAACAAAGTATTTATTGGATAGCGAAGATATAAGCCATCAGCCAAAAGCCTCGCAACATATATACAAAATCAGAAGCATCGGCTTGTAGTGTCCGTCTTCGCTGTGATGGCACTTGCTGGAAATTGATTTGTTTACAAACGATGAAACGCGCATCTTATTTCCTGTTACGCGTTTCCGTCCCTTTTCACGAAATCACTGCCACAGATTGCAGGAAAGCGAGAGGAAAGGTGTTAAACATAAAAAATGTGCGTCTAGGCACGGAAAATATTTAAATTTATTTAGATAATTTATCGATCTATTGAAATTGCGTGAAACTATGCGCCGACCGAGGGCTAAGGTCACGCCGCATTCTCCCGCGGTGTCCATTATGCGCGCGAGACAGCCTGGGAGGGATCGCCGACCACACCTCTCCGTACAACGTAATTAATGGCTGTAAAGCTTGTTGATTTATTGATTTAATTACTTGTTTTAACATTACAATTTAAACACTGCAACATTAAACCTGCCGTTGTAGATAAGCTGCCTGAAAAAATGACAATGCTCAATCATATAGAGATAACGTAAATTTTAGATATATATATATAAATCTCGTAGTGTCTCGTAGCCAATAGCAATAACTTCACAAGTGGATTACTAGTAATGCAACGAATACGAATATTCGTATTCACCGAATAGTAGATATTTACCGAATATTCGCCGAATATCATCACGAATATTAAAAACAAACAAACGAACGCAACGAAAATCACGGTTTGGCTTTGTACTGTGTATCCGAAATCCGAACACACCTACGCACTCTATTATCGGGGATTCCCCCAACATTGAATGAATGGATTTGTTGAGTTCTCAAGTTGTCAACTGTTACTTGTTTCACAGCGTAACATGATTTTTTTCATCTAGTTTCGTTGGGTTATTAGTTAGGTGCTCATTTCATGTAGTTTTTGTTTTGTAATACGTATCGTTCGTTCCATTTTATTTCCGTGTGTGTAAAAGTGTTTTCTCTTATAAAATAATTTTAAATTAAATCTAATAACATGACCTCTCGTACGCGAGAAAAAAGCGATATTCATTTTCGACCGCTGGGAATGTACATAATGTACAAGCTGGGATAAAAAAAATGTTGTACTTTTTGAACAAAAATTTGCCGGTGGTAAATTTTAATTATTAGATATATCTCTTGTAAAAAAAGAAAAGTGGTGTATTATTTATTACATTGTTGAATTATTCGTATTCTTATTCGTATTCGCCGGATAGTAAGCTTGATATTCGTATTCGTATTCGTGAAAGTACTATTCGTTGCATCACTAATTATTGCCTTGATAATGAGTCGAACAACTTTGTAAAAAATTCTTTTTTCAATTTTGCAAGGATTTTATCATTTTATTCGACTGTTGTCATCCTTTAACTTTAGGAGGAGAACCTTGTAGGAAAAGATAAACTCAATATTCCGCTTCAAGATGATTTATTGACTTGTAACAATGGAGTTAACGCAACAATATTATTACGGTATTCAGATAGCTAACAAGTTGTCACTCACACGGTAATTGAGTTGTAAAAGAGATTCTCCCTATTTTATCCATTCTCTCTCTCATACTGCATGTCTTTCTCATTCATTCCGACAGGCGTTCTTTCAGATACATAACAGTCATTTTCTCTGAAGGCATTGTGTCCGAAAAATTGGAGATAGGAAAGATTGTGGAAAATAAAATAAAAAATATTTTCGACAATTTTTTCCCAAAATTGTTATATTTTTTGCTATATCATGAGATAGATTATTCAGAAAAATATCAGATCATGCATGTCATCGATTCGAGGCAAATTTGCTAGCAGAGGAGGCCCTAGAAGATGGAGGAATAGAAGATGTCGAAAAAGCTAAAGCAATGCAAGCCAAGCCAAGCAATTATGAAGCACGAGAAAGCACGAAAAGAAGAAGAATATGAAATAGTATTTATATTGTTTGTATGAAGGAACGTTTATGTAGCTTATTACTCAATTTAAGCTGTATGTCTTGTAATTATTCATAAATTTTATCTCCACGTAAAAGACATCCTAAATGTCGTACTCACGAAAGAGGATGAGAATGAATTCGGTACTTAACACATACACCTATACTAATACATAAAGAGGTAAAGTTTGTATGTTGGATGTAAGAGGTATTCTCCGAAACTGCTCGTCCGATTTCAAAAATTCTTTCACCAATATTTAGAATGAACTTTCAGGGTGGACATAGGCTATATATTATCCCGTTAAAATAAAATGGCTTTTCGTAGTGACCTATTTTACAACTAAAGTCCCCGAAAAAATAGTCAAGCGATGCGTTTTTTATGAACGCTGCCTGAACAGTAAGAGATATTTAAATATATTTAGTCTGAGACCACATATAATATATCTATACGTTAAGGTTAATACACAAATTGATAAAATGTTACTAAAAGTAACTAAAAATCTACGCAAGCGAAGCCGCGCGGGCACAGCTAGTATATAGTGTAGTTATACCTATGTAGGTACCTAAGTAGGTAATATTAGGAGATTATATTTAAGTACCCTCCGTATACGCTTTCCAAAACCATTATTACCTACTATTGCCAGTACCTACGTACCCATCTCGCTTCAGCCTTATCATTGATGTTGGAAAGTGTCTCGTAAAATTTTCAAAATGTCTCCGATGCAACGTTGCCGGGCGTAGGACGCTCGCTTGCCGCCAATTTCGCTCGCCATCTTGAAAAATGGCGGTCGTAAAATTTTATTGCGCGCGCATCCTGCTCAGTGGAGGCGACACGGCCGTCGCCGTCGGTTTATGGGGTATAAACGTTTAGTGTTTGAAGTAAAAACGCGGAAACTTGTCAGTGAGAAAACTATTCGCTAGGTCCCGACAGTACCGCATTTTATAGTTAATTAACGTAATAAACACGCAGATCTATGCGTAATTATTCGAAGCTCGCCCAAACTGAAAACAAATATTGCAAAATCGGAAAACAGATGTCGCCCTGGTAGCGCATTATTGTTGATAATAATAATTTATAACAACAGATGTCACATTGTTATCTTTTTTATTTAACAAAACGAGGTGTGCGTAGTGTAATAAATAATTCAATGATAATATTTAAATAAAGTTAAGTAAATAATAGTTGCGAATGGGGACTGTATACCTACTTTTAACATAACGTCATCATATAATATTACGTTGAGTGAATTGAAGTGTCAATTTCCTTTTTAAATACAAATTAGTGATAGTGAATATGTGATTTTTTATTTATTTTGTACATCTTTCAAATAGATAATAAAATGTTAAATATAAAGAAGTATAATATTTAATAACAAATATCATAATGTCACAAATATTCTTACTATTTGAATATATATATAAAACAAAGCTAAACGCTTGCACTGAAAAGAAGAACTAATCCTGGGACGAGGCTCGAACCCGACTACTAGATTGTTTAGTGAGCGTTTTAACCTTTAGAAGGATAAGGCAATAATCTAAGATGATGGTCCCGTCGTTCATACAATGAAAATAAGTATTTCACTATATAATTTAACGTCCTGTTAAATTAATCGTAATCTAAATTAAACAAACCAAACCTAATAACCTAACCTAACCAAACCTAATAACCTAACCTAACCTCATATATTGCCTATGAAGTGTCAAAATATGCAGTGCATTTTTCGGAACTTGAAAGTGTAATATCTTATTTAATACTTACTATTTAAACGTAAATTATCTTTCATTTTGTTATTAGCACATTCAATAATATAGTGAAATACTCATTTTCGTTGTATATGCAATGGGACCATTATCTTGGATTTAGCCAGGATAAGGATTCATTATAACATATTCATAAAAAATGCAGCCCAACATCAATGGAGTGATAAAATTTGTTGATCTAGTGAAACATGCAGTGAATTTATCGGAGATTATTATCAGCGTAGAATTAAGTTAATAATCGTCAAAAAGATTAAATTTTTTTTGACATGTTATGATGCGATAAGGTGTAAGTACATATACGTCATATCAATTTGAACAGTCAATCATTTTGATCTAACGTACAATTTTGAAATGTAATCGTAATCAAGCGTTTGTGACATGATTTTTTGCTCAACGTTGTTTTGTCTTGAGAGAAATTTTTGCACGCGATCATTTTAAAAGATATCGTATGATAGAATACGAAAAGAAAACGTGAAGATATCAACAATTAGGAAAAGGGAGAATTAAAATAAGCCAAGCGGAACTAAACGAACTGAATTAAAGCCATATTATAATGCGGTCTTCATTATTTACCTACACCAAAGACATATTAATTAACGGTTTTCTATTTTTTGTAAATTCGTACGTAAACACGGAACTACACGAGTACATTTATGTATACACTAGCTGTAACTCGTCAAAAATGACGGTACTTTTACATGCCGGTTCCCAAGGAAAAAGTATTTATTTATTTAAAAAAAAACAGAAAAAATTATATAAATAAGTTGCAGACATTACATGAAGTTACGACGGACGGGGGGAGGGATGGACAGACGGATGGACGGACTGACGGACAACGAAATTATGAAAATTGCGATGGGATGGGATAATATGTGTTAAGAACATGCTGTGCTATGTATTGGAGTATTTAGATATACTAGGAGCATATCTAAATACAGAAATAAACATGAAATAGAAATAATAAAAAAATACGTGCCTACAGTGTTATGCATTTACATAAACAACTGTTTTTAGTTCATTTATAACAAGGTTTGTTTGTGTTTTACCAATTTATAATAAGGTTATTTGTTTTTTGATAAAATACGCCTTTGATCGATTTACAATAAGATACATTTATTTTAAATTTTAAATTTATAATAGTGTCATCTAGAAATCTTTGCGAGGCACATACATTTTACAAACTTTTGTAATTAGTTATCTCTTAACATTAATGTTATGAATTTTCTTTACTATTGTGTGAAGGCACGCCCATATCAACATTTGTTTGATGTTTGAAATTCAAATAATATAATTAGTTTTTCCAATAACTAAAAGGTTACGAGTACAATAATTGAGAATCCGAATGCTGCCCTGAATGTTCTTGAAATTTCCAAAATGAAGATTTCACTTAGCAGCTTAACTGTCGACAAAATGATAGAAATATTGAGAGGAAGTACATCTTGTGTTTCCATCAATCTAGACCAGACACTTTAATGTGTGGGAACGGAAATTTTGGCAGGGAAACGCCGCAGTCATTGCTGCGTAGCTTTCTAGAATTAATCATTTTTATGGGCCCGCATACAGTCGTAGAGATATAGAAGTACAAAATTAACTATCTTTTGCAAGAATTTGTATATTTTTATGAGGTATATTATTGCAATATAACGTTTGTACAGTTGTGTAGATCAAGACATAAAAATAGCGTCCATGTACAGTTTTAAGTAACTCGTAAAATGAGTATTTTATGAAAGGTTAAAAAAAAACCGCTGTGCGGATTTTCTTACTTGTTCCATTTTTGTTTGAGTATTTTAGAGCTTTATTCAGAAGGTCGCATAATACGAGTTATGAGAAAATTTACCCGTGCCATGCACAATATTAGAGTTTAAACACATTTTATGACAATTGAAATAAATACAAATACCCTACATCAACTGTCAGCGAAATGTCAAAACTGTTAAAATGTCACTCGCGTGTTTTATTTATTTAGCAACACGTCAAGACGTAGGTAGATAAAAATAAAATATTTCAATTGTCTGATAATTTGATTATGTATTAGCAGTGTGCGCCTCATTTTGCTAAAAAATCTGAAAGAAATGTTAAAAAACGATAACTTTGTTTACCTGCTTTCAATATTTATTTATATGACGATTAGAACGTTTTCGGTGCTAACGCATCATCTTCAGTAATGTTATTAATACTAAACTTACGACTAAAGGATGGTGTGAGGAGTGGGGTGGAGATTTGAGTCCGGTAGGTATGAAAAGAAGAAGATTTTCAATATTCAAACTCCATCTATTACGTCCGCTCTTCTGGACCTAATGACCACGCCCACATACCCACCGAACTCTAATCTCCAACCCACTCCTCACGCCGTCCTCTAGTCTTAAGTTTAGTATTACTAACATTACTGGAGATGTAGCGTTAGCATCGAAAACGTTCTAATCGTTATAAAAAAACAGTGAAAGTAAACAAAGTTATAATTTTATATATTTTTATTATTTTGCATATTTTTTTAAATGACCTTTCATAAAGTTACACAATAAAATGTAATGTAAAAAAAATATTCGTCCAAATTATGCGCCACTTCGTTTTCGAGTTTTTTGAGATTCTGCAGTATTCGTTTTCAGTTCGAACGGAGTTCAGAGCGTTCCTGACAGATTTATTATATTAACGCTTGTATCTTTAATGGTTATAATTCTCTTTTCTATTTAATTCGCTTTGGATATACCGTATTATGTCAAGATTCGATTCAAAGATAATCGTTTTAATGTCCCCATGAATGGTGATCCCCCACTAGGGCAATACAAAGTATCTGCCACTTTGATATAAACGATTATTTTATGTCAATCTTCTGTGTCGATTTTACAACTAAAAATTTTTTTTTTAAACAACCACGCTTGTATTAAAATGTACTAAAATGTAAAAAATAAAATTTCGGCCAAAAAATTTTTGCCTCACTTAAAAACTTAGTACATAGTAGTAAAACGATTATAGAATTCTGTTGTTAATGGAGGGAAAGCGACCACGCCTTTATTTGTAGAGGCTGAAAATTTATTTTTTACTTTTACAGGGCACATTTTAATATAAGCGTTTTTTTTATTTAATATTTTTTTATATTATATTATTTTCTACTTTTTAGTCTTAATATTACCCAGCGTACAAAATCACTTCGGTAAGAAACTAGCGCCATCTTTCGCCATCAATTTATTTTCCACATAAAACATATATTAGTTAATTATGATGGATTAATTGATTAATTAGTAAATCTGAATTGATTCATGTATTCATGTCATCGAGAAAACGTCTGTGTGCAAAATTTCAGCTCGATTGGACATTTGAAAGTGGGTGAAATATCAATTAAGTATAAGATTTCGTCCAGACAAAGAGTTGTTGGGAATATTCGTAGGTCGATGGAATGAAAGAGCGATATGCTGTTACTGTTTATTTCTTCCCGGAGATAGGCCCCGGAAGCAAATTAAAGTGTACAAGTAATATTTTATGTAATGACGAACAAAGAAACAGATGACGCGCGGAAGTCTGCCCGATCTTACGGCAGAAGCCCGACTGGTGTGGTGTCGCCAAGTCCCTAGCTCGACCCTTTTGTTTATATCGCGGAGATTTTTATTAAGGTAATATAAACAAAACTCTGGGTCGGGCGATAGGTACATGGCACTAGGTTGAACAGGTACCGCTACAGAGTGAAGCTAATATAAGCGTGGAAAATGTATAATTTTTTATATTGTTTTTCATTGTACGAGTAGGTAATGTCTTGTAATAAATTATGCCAGCAATAGATAAAAAAAATCATTTAGTGTTTGTAAAATACAGCTTTTAACCCCTATAAGTAGGTACATCCTTTATTCATATGAATATAAAGTACCTACGCAAACGCGTCTTTCATAAACAATTATTCATTCATAGCGTTGATTCAAACCGTAAATAATTTTGATGATTCGTGCTTTGCCTTAATTCCAATTTTACTCTTAAGGGATATTGACAGTTTATCGAAATATACAACTAACTAATATAACTAAAAATCTGCAATTGCTGCGGTAAAATAAACAATGTTTTAAATTATTCCTTCTGTATAAAGATTCACGGCCATTCTGAATCGTCCGGTTAAAATTTTTCGAGTTATTCTGCCGCATAAGTACGAAGCATCAGGGCTAATAAAAGGGACCGGCCAAAAAGGTCGTATCCACGTGGCAGAATATCTCAAAAAACTTTAAACTTATGCAGACATAGAAGCATGACCTTTGCGTAAATATACATATATTTAAAAAAGTCGAAGTTGAATATTTATCTGAGAATATAATGTTATACTAAAATCTACATAATGTGATTATATTTGAGATATAAATATTTTTTCTATGTATATTTTTATGTAAAAGTCATGTTACAATATAAGTACTCACTGTACACGTCTGGTTATATGAGTACAAAAAATTTTAATATCAATATTAGGTATATACAATAATTTGAAAAAAAAAAATCTAATTATTATCCCACATTTGTTGATAACATCGAATATTTAAATTTAAATTTAGGACACCCTGCTTCTAAGGGTTAAGTTGATACTTAATCTTACTGGAATCCAGTCGTACCAAACGGAAATTGAAAATCACTATCGATATGAATTTACGCAAATGGCGTACGGGTTTTGTCCTTATTTATTAACTTGACATTTCAATGCTCAGCCTGTAGACAAATTAACTATCGCTTCGTCTTGATACGTTGATGCATCAATTTGTATATTCACCGTCGTGTTGGTATTCATGTTTATTTTTCTTTTTTGCAGATCTCAGCCGCACCGACAGCGAATCGCCGTCAAGATCTTTCACCAGTGCCATAAATAAGTAATTTTACTCGTCAACAGAGTCCGCGTCGCGGGAACGGCGTCTCTCAACCAGCCAGTGATACGATGAGCGCTCTAGATACGCCCGCGTGAAATATAGCCCAGCTGGTTCACAAAAGCCCATATACGTACCGGTTCTTCAACAAAGAGCGCACAGTTCTTAGAAATTACAACCGCCATAAAAGCACAATAAAAAGCACGAGGCACAAATTAAACAAGGACTCATTTGAATTCAGAGCGCGCGTTATTTTTTTGTACGTTTACAACACTGAAACACAGAAACGTATACACCAACCGTAGGGTTCGAAATTTGATATTCAAAATAGCGCGTTTGAAAAACGAACACGTTCCAGCGCCACCGTCTTAGATGCTCGTAAGAGATTTATAATAATATAATTAATTATTACAGAAAACTTTATATTGTATCGTAGAAATAGCGACGGAATACGTTCGTCTCTATTGTTAAAGTGTAAAACATATTGTTGAACAATTCGAAGATTTTATTTTTATTTTTATAAAATAAAAACAATTCCATTAAAGAAAGACATAAAGTGAGAGATATTTACGTATTATTTTTTTATTATTCGATTTTACAATTTACAAACATGAATTCCACGTCGACGGTCGCCGTGACGACGACGCCGGCCGCGCCCGCCATCGTGGTGTCGAGCGACGCCGCCACGGCCTCCAGCGGCAAGACGCCGAAGATGTACAACCTGAACGTGAACGTGAACGTGAGCGCCGCCAACTCGGCGCTCACGAACCTCCTGGCCGTGGAGTCGGCCTGCACCACGCCCAGGACGCCGGAGATCCTCAACTCGCTGATCGCCATGACCAACCCGCTGGACGACTACAACTACAATGCTAGCGAAAAGTGTGCTACTGGCGGATTGAGAGTGAGTATGATAACATAAGTGTCACCCCTCACAGACCCGTTCTAAGAGCAAAAGCCCCCATATACACTAACATTTCTTCTAACACATGCTTATGATCTAATGATTCGAGCCCCATTCTTAGTCTTATTTTCATAACACGAGCGTTGAGCTTATCTTAGAATAGAAGCGACATGTACTCCGCATTTCCATTTTTTTTAAATCTGTACAAAATTATCAATTCTCAAATTGACAGCCTGATATTCTCTCTAAAGTATGTCTTTCTATTGTCAACGCATTCCAATATTAAGATAATATGCGAACAAACTACCACGTACCCTCATCTTTGCCTAAATTAAACAGACTGAGCAATGAGTACAGTGAGTTTGTAGATGTAATTCACGATAGCTTGACTACTTTAAAAAAGAAACATGCGATCAATTCTGAGACAGTTATAGTTTCTATATAATCTGCTAATGTTTCACTGTTTTACTCATAGATTTGTTGACTCTTTAATTTTTTACACCATAAAGGGTTTTATTTAATTAATTTTATATGTGTATATTTTTTATTTACATTAATGTATTTTCAATAATTTTCCAAGTTACTTTAAGAAGTGTTTATTTTAATTTTTTATAGTTATTGCTTTCTTCTGTACTTTTAATTAACAGTGTTTAAAGTGTAAGAGAGTCTTTTCCTTTTTAATCCCTTTTTTTTAACTCGTAGCCTCTGCTTGTCTGGCGAAAAAACTTTGGATCGATTTTTAACCCGAAATTTATTTATTTATCTGGCGAAAAAACTTTGGATCGATTTTTAACCCTTTTCCCGTAATCCAATCGAGCTCGTGGCGACGATAAAAATGATGTTATAAATTTTCGTTTAAAAAATTTAATAATTATAGAATAATTTTGGATTTTTCGATATTTAAACGATTCATATATTGTTTAATTTTCGAGCCCGACGCGTGGAGTAGGCGTAGAACCTGTTTCAATGAGAAAGGGAGTATAATAAAAACTTGGTTTTTATTGGTTAGAATTTTTACTATTTTTTTTTTCAATGCTATGATATGTTTATTTATATGTATGTAAGGTGCTTAATGTCTTGGATTTGGGTTAAGACCATAAAAACAATTAAAAGCTTGTATATAACTTTAAAGCATTCTCGAATATAATTCCACACTTTTGTCACCTTCGTAAAACATTAACTCCTATAATATTGATCGAATAGAGCATAAGATTAATGAATTCATAAACTATAAGTTAAATATTCCATTTGATAAACTTACTTAAAATAAGAATTTTCTAGCCTTCTGTTGAATGTTCTTCTGTTACCTAAAATAATACTACTTAATTTAACAGGCCTGCAGCAGCGTACAAAAATATGTAACTTATAATTAAAATTAAAGTGGGAATTTTATTGTGGATTGCCCTAGTTTAGTGAGCACGATTAATTAATACGGTATACCCTTCCATTATGGTACGAGATATCATGTAGGTGCTTCTCGCTCTAATTTTATGAACATGTATGCAAAAATTGCATAAAGTTGGTAACGAATTTATTCTGTGGATTTGTTTAGTAAAAGTAGAATTACTGTTCTTAAAAAACAAGCGTGCACGTAAATATGAAGCTCGGTAGCTGTGACCTTAATATTATTAATAATTTTATTTTATTTTATTTCCCTCGTCTGTTTTATTTTTAAATATTATCTCCGTAGTTTTGTATTATGAACCTAATGATTTTCTGGCACGGTTTTAATTTTTTTAAACACATTTATATAAGTTACATCGCTTATTGCGCTATTATGTTTGTAATTTAATAATTCTTCCATGTAAAAGTCCTAAGGGCGTATATATAAATATTATAAATAAATATCAGTCCGACACATTCGCCATCCAGGTTAGCATTGTTTTAATGCTGAAGCGGTTTCCTCGCTATACCGCAATCAGAAAAATTAGCCTATATAAGAGAAATAAATACATAGGTAACTACATAGCAAGAAATATTGATGATGAGTCTTTTAAACTCCCCGCTCGTAATTATTTAAACTTAAATATGTACTTTATAAATATATCAATAAGTACAACATAGTTTTTATTTATTTTAAAATTATTTCCATAAAATTATTTGTTGGACAGGTATTATTTGTCGGCTGATATTATTTCTGCCATAAATCATTTACGAAAACGTTTCACCTAAAATGGCAACACTAAACATGATTTGAATTTCGCAGGGCGGAAGCGGAAATGACTCCAATTCGAATTCAAGCGGCTCGCCTCTCGGATCTCCCGCCAACGGATCGACACAAAGTATACAGAAGGTAATTATTAGTAAATAAAGTGCCTATTTATATAATAAGTTTGGTCAACATCGCCTCGAATACGCCCGGACCTATTTCTTCCATACGATAATTATTAATTTCATGCCGGGTCTGTAGGAGAGTTGTGATACCGAATGAGCCATGAAAATTTATACGGTATAGAATATATTTTATTGAATTGTGAACTTCTAAGTGCATTTTGGTGTTTGAAAATGTTTCACAATAATGCATGTTATTTTGGTTTCACACTGCACACTGCATCCGGTTGTCCATCTATTCAAATTGGAAAAAAAATGCCTTGAAGTGCTATCGTAAATAAAATAACTACGTATAACATGGTGATAAAATATTTTCTAACAGAATGTTAGTTAAAAACCACTACCAGATTTTAGGTACCTGTACCCATCTCTTCGTCAGGACCAACACTAAACTACAAATCACTACAATCAAATATTTTCAAAACACTACAAGCAAATATTATATTTTCTGTTGCATTTGCAATCCAAATCCATGTATGATATAGTAAAGAATTGTCTATTTATGAAAGAATGTAAAACTTGCTTTAGGGTAGTTTAATAGAGTTAAAAAAAGGGTCGCTTAGATGAGTCGGCTACGTTGTATGTTCCGCAGTTAGATAAATATTTCACTTCTCTGTTTTTTACAAAATATATGCTTGAGTACAACTCATGCTTAAAGTACTGACTGCACTCGCCAATTAGTTATATATATTTTTTGTATTACCTATATACTACTACACGCATATTACATTTCAAACTAAAAAAGCGCTAGATGTCATGAAATAAATTAAAAATAACCTTTCAGGCGAAAACACTAGAATATAATAATAATAATAATGTTATTTCAAGATTGATTTTATTTTCTCAAATTTATTTCGTTGTGTCGGCCAGAACAATGTGTTGTTTTGAGAACTATTGTTAGACTAAACGAAAACAGAGCTTTGCGCCTTACGAAAATATTGTCAAAACATCGCACGCTGAACCGACATTTGTACACAATAGAAGGAAAACGCTTTAAGCATAACAAACCTCAATTATGTATTTCCATATTGGCTTCATTTATTTGTTTTTTGTTTGAGTTATGTATCGGTTCTTTCGTATACTTTCGCATTGCTGCGGTCCTAACCGACTGGACAAACCATGACTCCATTTTGTTAAAATGTCATGTCGATAAATAACATAATATCCGTGTAATACTAACTATTGAAAATTGTTATGAATAATGCTGGGAGAGTTGTTTAATTGTATTAACAGTAATGTAAATGCATTTTAGAAATGAAAAACAGTATAATTTGTTGAAAAAAATAAATATTAAATATAATTTTCAAACATGAATCAGAAAATACTTAGGTATCATCATAATATTAGAAATATTTCAAGTAATTGGTTAAAGCAACATTTGAAAAATACATTTATCTTTTCCATATTCCGGTGATTTCCTATAGCTTCACATCGTCTCGCGCGAACCGCTTGTTAAAATTAAAAAAAAAAACTCTTCGAACAGTTTATTACTGAATATTTTTCATCAAGTTTTCAATAAGAATCGACGGTATTACGCACAGAGTATAAATTTGTGTATATTTTGGTGCTCTGTGCTGTTATGTTAGGTTTAATATCAAATGATTATAATAGTTTATAATATTCGAATTATTGCTATTGAAAAAGTTGTAACTTATGCCATAATGATATATCAACTTGATCGCTAATAAAATAAAGCTAATAAAATAAACTAATAAGTTTATATCGGGCGGGAATAGGTATGTAATATTTATTTAGTATAAGAGTAGCTATCAATTTGTTTCAGAGTATAAGTTGACAATGTTTTTGGATGACATTACTGTCACCTATTATAATACAAACAAATATTGAAAGAGCGACTTGTAATAGATTTTTTTGCAACCAGAGCATAAGTTTAAGAGATTTCTTTACAAATATAAAGATATCATTACTAGGTGTGAAATCTGTGTATTGATGAGAAAAGACTGCAGATGTCTCTAGCGTAGTCCAATCAAATATAGGGAAGGTGCCCAGATATGAAACGTATATAGAACTTTCAAAAATTTGATAATGTGTGAATTTTGTTACGATGGAATTAGTGAACGTTGCATTATGCAGAGTGATCTCCTAAGCCAGCTCATACAGTTTGCAAGCCCTGGGTCACCGTATAAAAGACTTCCTTACACGTTTCTCATATAAATAGCTTCGTCTCTGTGAGACTTCTATAATGCATCTCAATTCAATAATAATACCGCATTGGACAAATCCAGTAATTGTGTTCTCAGAATATACATATAAAAACATTGTTAAGAAAATTCCAGTAATTCAAAAGTAGCAAACTGAATTTTTATTAGGTAATCACAAATAAAACTATATCTTCACACATTATTCGAAAGACCCTTTTCTCTCTGACAAGGTTTACACAGGAAATATCGTCCATTGATACATGAATTAATGAGAAACTATTAATCAATGAATGTATATTATAGATGTCTCACAGAGACGAAACTGTATTTTTATGGAAAAGTAGGTATGGAAGTCATTTTTTGGTGTACATAGGACTTACGACCTATCGTATGGTTGGCTTTACACATATGTAACGTTCGCCATTTCCACCCATGATAGAATATACCATGTCTACTAATTTTTTGGAAGTTGTATATATTTGAATTGCATGCCACACTTCACATGAAAATGACTTCTATACCTACTTTCCCATAAAAATACAATTTCGTCTCTGTGAAATAATATAAATTAATTGATTAATGATGTCTCTGTGATAACAAATCCAGCACTACCGTTCTGAAAGATTTGAACAAACTCAAAAATATTCTGAAAGAAACTATTAGTCTCGTCTTGAAAGAGTTGAATTCTGTATAAAATTGTAAAATGTAAAGTAACATTAAATTTATGCAATACGAATCTATTAAAATCTCTCTTTTCAGACGTGCTCTCAGTTGATAAAGGCCGGCCTGAAGCTGTCCATCGAGTCCAAGAGGAAGATGTCCGGCAGCGACTCCATGGATGGCCTTCCCTGCACCAAGAAGCTAAAAAAGGAGGAGCCCTACATCAGCGATGACGAGTACGACGACTCCTACATGGGCAACAGAAGCGAAGGGGTAGGCGAAAATTTATGCTCCTCATATTTTTTAAAGATCCCATTTAGAGCAAAACTGACATGAATTAAGTTTAAATATTAGTGATCTATTTTGAGTAGTATTTTTTTCACTATTGTGTAGATAGATAGATGCCGATACTTATTTATTTAAAAAAATGTTTTTTGCAAGATCTGGTGTCATAATTAGATAAATTTTCATTTAATCTACTTAATTCATTATTCAAACCTTCAATTAGAATATTTAAAAAAAGTCTTTATTTTTAAAAAGCGTGGCCAAAAAATACATAGATTTTCATTTTGAATAACCGTTTTGCATCACAGCTTATTAATCATCAGGTACTTTTCAGGTCCTGTGCATGAATAAACAATTAATATGAGGCCTGTAACTTTTAAGAAATGACCACATGTAAATTACACGAATTAGTATTATTAAATTAATTTAAATTTTACTCACTAAGCTTCTAGAAATGTGCACTTTGATTGATTTAAATATTAATATAGAAAAGTTAGGTGACTCATAAGTTAGGTGACTCTTCACTTTTTCTTCTTTGTTCTTCTTCATTTTGACATTATCGTGTGCAGTGTAAATGTATGTCCAGACGAGAAGGGCGATACCACGACGTGTTGAGTTGTATCATGCTTTCCAGCTGACCCCCGAGGATGAGGAGAGAAGACGCAGAAGACGCGAGAGGAACAAGATCGCGGCCACCAAGTGCCGCCTGAAGAAGCGAGAGAGGACCGTCAACCTGGTCACGGAGTCCGAGGTCCTGGAGTCGCAGAATATCAACCTTAAATCACAAATACAGGTAATTTTAATAAGTCCCTGAACACGAATTAAATCGGAACATTGTTTTTAAATTTACAGTCACTAAATATTTATTAATTAACTCACTAATTAACCTTGTTTCTATCGCTTCGATCACTTTCCAGAAAATTCTGTTCAATTTTTGCACTAAAAAAGTTCTCGCTTGCCGATAGATACTTCGCCTGTCACTCGATTAATCACGCTGGACAAACCGCTTTGCGGTTTTATCGCTGCTAATGTCGCATTAATTTGTGAAACGTCAACAATGACTGATACCTTCTAGTATCTTACAATTTTACTATAAAGGGTGTATAGAGTGTTGCAATATTGTCAATTACGTGTAATTCTTTCCGGTTACTTACTCGTTATATTATTTTAATTCGCCTAATTAATAATTATGAAAAAATTTATAAGTGTTCTAATACGCTCCTCTTTATTATATATGTAGTACTCTCCGAATAGCATTCCTGCTTTAGTTTGGTCTTCTGTTATGTTTGATATTCTTCGCCCGACATTCCCAAGTCTAAGATGTTTTTCAGACAAATATAATGTTGAATTTGTTCGCGATTTGCATTCCTCTATTCACGCTGATCTCTAGTCATATTTTGAAATATTTTTGATTTTTGAAGCTTTAACCTTGTGGTTGGACATAAATATTAATTTAAAAAAAATAATTTCATTTTAAAAAACTGACCAACTTTGAATAAACCATATTGATCGTTTTCAGAATCCAGTGATTGCTTTTTGACCTTTAAAACAATTAATGTGGTTAAACAAAGTTTACTAGTTTTGATAAATTAATAATATTTTAAATATAAATATAGTTTTATTTAAACAATAATGCAAAAAACGTCATGCAATATCAAAGTCGTTGATATTTATTACACGCCGTATGTGCAGTATTAGTGGTCCATGGTCGCAGACACAGGGATTTCAAAGAAAAAACAAACGGTGGAAAAACGAATGAATAAATAATTTTAAAAAATGAATGTCATAGCTTTAATATGACATTAATTCGAATTCGGGAATCCAAGTCGAATGCAAGATATCGAACTTCAAACTAGCTAGTATTAGAAAACGGCAATATTATAGGTAAGAACTTAATATGTTGGGTAATGATTAAAGTAAACACATATACAATAAGTCAGGAGAATTGATAAGTAGTGAACAAAAAATATCAGTCGGTATGCCAATTAATATCTAAAATTCAAAAAATAAATGAGAAAAAACTGAGATAACCTTTTTGACATGTAGCCGAATATAATAGGATAGGTATTAATAACCATAAAAAACATTTTGTTTTTTCTTTATTTCTTGTAATTAATTTGATCGTCATATAATTAATTATTTTCTAGCTTATGCGTAGATTGCAGAAGTAGACGGCGCACGAAGGCGGAGCAAAACTATTGATAAAAATAAAAACAATCAAAACTTTGCCACTAAACAAAATGGCGGCCCGTCGTATTTTGTTTAACAGATTCTAAATAAGTATTTACCTACCAATAATTCCACGACTATCCAAGATACATTGAAGCTCGTATTCTTCAATCTATACAGGAAAAAGAACTTTTGCATTTGTATACTTACCTACTTACGAACAGGGGGATGAAATTGATATATTAATATAAATGAAGTATGATTATTAAGTAGGTTGAGAGGAGTTTTGTTGGTCTAGTGGTGATTGGGGGTTCGAGCCTCGTCCCAGGAGACTACCAAGTTAGTCCTGTCTCCATAACACAATCTAAGCTAAGCACAATAAAATAGTAGGAATATTGGTGTACATATTACAATATATACCTACTACGGTAGGTACCTAGATAGAATAAAGAAAAGATCGTATTTATAAGTAGACTGCCTTAATGTGTTTTAGTTTCATTAAACCGAATAAAGAAAAGCCATCAAATAAAAGCTTGTTTTTTATCCTTTAACTTCTGAAAGCGATGTTTAACCGCAAACATGTCGTTTCGGGTTTGTCCATAATGGAAATTTCTGATATGTGTTTGAATACGTAGGTACCTACCTATTTGTTTACAATGCAAATTTGCCTTTGTGAGCTGTGTCGCTTTGTTGTGTCGTTTACAGTTAGTACTTCTATTAACAATGCTGAATAAAATTCATGGGGCGTTTAATGATTACAGACTCAATGTAGACCGCCGTTAGGTACTGAAAGTGGCCAATGTGTTGAGTGTAGTTTCTTTATAATTTCTGTACCCACATCTGTATATAAAAGTAGGTACATAAATGCACGACATTCCTGATGAGAGGAAGGAATGTCGTGCATTTATGGGTAGGTACAATAAAAATCTTAGAGGAGTGTATTTCCACAGTGTGTAATAGACATATAAAGCGATATTGAAAATAGATGGTTCCAGAAGGAATTTGTAAAAGCTTCGTGGAATTTTAGATGGTTTTCAAGGGTTCTTGAAGTGAATTTTTTCTAATCGTGCAACGCTTGTACATCAGCTATTTCAGATAAGTAGAGAAAAAATATGAAATATGAAATAGTATAGGAACTTGTTCACACATCCGTGATAAAAGGTAGGTAAGTTACCTACCTTTTATCACGGACCACCTTAAAGTACCTACTTACTGGCGAGCTAACACATGCTCGCTAAAAGTCTGTGATTTTGCGGCCTTTAAATTGATTAAGTATTCACAAAACGCAAAAAGAACGAGATAGCTAGCTGTAATGCCTTTAATTATAATATTTAAATTCAAAATAATATTATGGTTAGAAAAATACTATGTTAGAAACGTGATGTTTCGTACAATCCCAAATTGGTATTCTATTCTTGATTCACTTATCTATGGTCTTCAATTTTGAATGTGTCAGGCGGTATGTTATCGTGAATGTATGTACGTATATTCAGGTCTCACAATGATAATGTATTGTACCTATATCATTTATTAAATAATGTTGGTTTCTGCTCCGAAATTGTATCCAATTTTATTTAGCAGTTTAGAAAAGGAAATAAAATAACATACCTACAACTTACGTTAGCCAAATGCAAATAATAGTGTAGGTCACAGAATAAAGAAGATAGTGTAGGTGTCAAAAAGGACACCTGCAGATATTTTTTATAACTATTTATTTTAAATAAATACAAAATGGCGATGATAAATAAGCACAGCTGATTCAAAAGACAGACAGACGTCAAGCAATGTTGTGCATAATGCAAATTAAACTGTCACGAAATTCTTATCAGGCAACACTGCGCATACGTGGGTGTAGAAAATCGTTGAGTGGCTAAATATACGTGCGCATACGGATCTGCATAACACATTATTCTATTATTCCACGGTTGTCAAACTACTGCTAAAACCGGATGCTCTCCAAAATGAAAAATTGACGTATTCTATAATACGAGTAGGTACCTACTGGTATTTACTTAAATATTAATATATTAGGTCCTTACATATGAAATTGGCGTTTTGCCGTACTGGCAAATTTGATCTCAAATATCTTCTCTTTGGTTAGGAATTCCAAATCCAAATTGATACAGCTATTTACTCATGTATTTGTGTTTTGAAAATTATAATTCATTTGTTTTTTCCTCAATTGTTTTTTTCTTTGCGTCACTCAGTTTACAAAATGAAAAACTTGAAATATCGCGTTATTTACGAGTACGAGTTCCACCGTGGCACCAGTGCTGCAGAAACGGCTCGAAGGATTAATGATGTGTATGGCGACGGTGCCGCAAAAGAAAACGCAGCCCTTGCCCCAATAGATTACCATTTTTTTCGAAATTTGGATAACTTCTTGCAAAGGAAAAAATTCAACTCCGATGGGGCAGTCCAAACCGCTTTCAAAGATTTTATTGATTCCCGTCCAAATGGTTTTTTTAGTAAAGGGATCGATGAACTACCTATGAGATGGCAAAAGTGCATAGATAACAATGGTACATACTTTGATTAAATAAATATATTATAATAAAAAAAAATCGGCTTTATGTTCCTCCCATACTAAACGCCAATTTCATATGTAAGGACCTAATATTAAAAATTTTGCAGGTTCACATGGTCGTACGATAATGATGTAGAATAATAATTTGGGTTATTCTGCCGTGTGCATGTTTACCTAAGTCGGACCTATATTTACCATAGGACTACATCCAATTAATCTTAGTACTCATATAACTGTATATATTAGGTAGATGCATAATTATTTTACCACTCTTCATACCACTCATACAAGACAAAATGTCAACAACCTCAACACCCAAAAATAATGGCCGCCGAGAGGGGCTGAGCATTTATTTGACGGATCAATATGACAGATCTTTTATTTTTCTTGTATATTAAGTTAAAAGTCTATTACATATTTAAATGTTTTTAATAGGTAATAATATGAAAACATTAATTTAAAATAAAAACTCAGTTAATTTTTTTTAATGAAACAAGATTTTTAAAGATGTTTACTACTTACATCTGATGAAGCGACATAAACAAATTTAATAAAACATGTACTCACCTACATTATAATCACTCCGTGGCTCTTTCGGATAATAGAACATTTTTTAAGTAATTATTCTATTAATTACTTAGCTTTGATTTTCCATTTTAAAACTTTATAGAAGACATTTTAAAAACTCTTACCCTTGTACCTTTTTCCACAGATATCTAGGGAAATGTTTACTAAGGAGGAATATTGATAATAAAACAAATAAGAAATTAAATTGAATTTATTATTAAAAAAAAAGTCATTACGATTAATATTACTAGAAAGAACTGATAAAGAAAACTGGTAAATACACATTTGCTGACGACATAGAAGTTGTAAGTGAAAACTAATAACTTCTATGTCGAAAAGTATACAATGAGTGGAATATACTAGATATAACTATACTAAGTATAATGATAAAAGAACTACACGAGGCTCCGAGCAAAGTTGATTTTAATATGCACAAAACAAAATTACGAGTTCAGAGAGCAAAATCATCACAATCAATAATAATAATATTTTAATAGTCATAAAGTTTTCCATTCGTGCATACTGTCAGTGATGACGTTTGGAGTGGAGACGATGACTCTTACAAAGGAAAGAAATATAGGAAAGATACATTAAGAAATTAGAGCAGTGAATATCATGGTTCGTGTAGCGAGGCAAAAATGGCAATTAGCAGGGCATGTTGCAAGGCAGGCACTGGATGCCACAAGATGGACCGGGAGTCCATATTGTGGCATCCAGTGTTTCTGATTAATCTATGACTCATTAAGTTGTAATTTTTTATCTAAAATAATGTGAGCCGAACAGGATGAACATTTCAAAAATCGATGGCTTTACGAGCACAATAACCAGTTAAATATATTATTACAGGGAGAGATTCCTTTACAGTGATCATATCTTGACTACTATAACTAATTATAAAATTAAAATACGTTTCATTTGAATTTACTGGTTGATCACAAGATAAGTCTAAAGTAACATATTCATATAAATCTACTTCCAGCTCTCTATACAAATTAGATGTTAATGTTAAAGGAAGCATAATTTTGATTCACATTCATAAATTTGTCTAATAGAAACCAAATATTGAGAATCAGCCATCGTTCAATTCTTTCCAAATCTAGCTTCTCTAAGGGCCGGTTATTTCAAGTTGGATTGAAGTAAGCGTTCTTTTAAAGCATAGGTTTTTACATTCTCCACCAATCAGACGATCCGTTTTCGTAAAAATCTATGCTTTAATCGACCGCTTACTTTGATCGAACTTGAAACAACCGGGCCTAAGCCGTGTAGTACTTAACCCTTATGTTACTACCCGGGCACCCGGGTATCCATTTCCGACTTCAAGTAAAAATAAATTTATTCCTGAACCCTTGATGCTTTTGTCCGTCCGAATCCCCATTACTTGAGATATTTGAAAGAGATTTGTGTATTGTTTGATGCAATTTTATTTTTAAAAAGCTATTTTATATGACCTTAAACTTGTCTAGTCCTCTGATTACTACCCAGGGTGCCCGGGTATCCATTCGGTATTGATATTCTCATTCAGTGATAGACATAAATTTTACCACCAGATTTCGTTTTATTGTAAAAATTAATCATGTTCGGTTTGTTTTTGAGTTCTGACGTTACATCACCATGATGCGCAGATGATAAAAATATAACTTTCTTCAGTTTTTTTGGCACACAAGAAAAAAATTTTACATTGTCATTGGATCCAAATAACAATCCTTTACATTCGCCGGAATATACTTTTTATTTCGTCAACGGTTGCCATATTCCAAGATAAAATAAAATGTTGTGCTTTGGCATATTACATTGGACATTTTTCCATGACTTCCTTGGGGAAGTCATGAAAAAATGTCCAATGTTATATTATGTTCACAGCCTTTGAGCGGCCAATTCTTTCACATTGCTGAGTTTCTAGTCCAGATGTTAATTTTCCGGTGTATATTTAGCCAGTAAGAGGATAATAATCTTCTGCATCACATATCCACTTTTTTTTTACTTTTATCCCATCCATAGAAAATGATTGCTCATTGATTGTAACAGTTGGGTTGTAGAATCTATGTACCCTGAAAATTTTTGAATTCAGTATCAACCATACACATTTCACGTGTCGACGCAGCTCTACCTTCATTCAATTGGTATTTCCTCATATTAGCATCATCGAAGCGAGGAAATTCAACGCTCGATACTGGGTATAAATTATATTTGAACAAATCAAAAATATAATCTGTAATAAATAAATAAATCACTTCTTTGCCGATGATGAACGATATAATGCGACGTGGTTTTATAATGAATATGTGGATTTTTATGCCATATCATTTCATTGCTAGCCCGAAAATGAGCTTGAGCAGATGTCAGTGGTTCAATATTATCCTATCTTATTTTTCGCGTGATGCTATATAGTCCACATCTTCTACTAATTCTTCATCGTCACCTTCTGTATTTGAATATTCATTTTGATCAGTGCATTCTGAAATCCAATCTTCGTTCTTGCTATTTAAAAAATCCTCTTTATCTAAGACCATATCGTTACACAGTAATTGGAGTAAACAATCTTTTTTCAGAAGCGCTCTATCAAAAAAAATAGAATATAGTATTATGTATTAATAAGAACACAACAAGGTTATCTCACATATTAGCATCGTTAAAATTTCTTAAATTTTAGTGAATTTGAAAAATGTTGAGACGATAAAAACTTAATTGTTGTAAACATCTAATAAATTTTAACTATAAATAATATATAACATATAATAAATTATAACTGTTATAAATAAATTTCAAATGAGACACGTCGCACTTTACTATAGCTAGCTGTAGTAAATAGATAGCTAGAATTGAAGATATAAATGAAAAATTCAGTCAAAATGTATCAGTCAATGTCAAGCAAACTGATAAAAATCAGGTATAGGGATACAGATATCGTTATGAGAAGCAGTGACCTTCAAGGAAGCTATTTGATCGTTATCTCAATATCAGTTTGCGAAATACAAAACAAAATAATACATGGGGAACGTCCATCCAAGTAGGGTACCCAGGTATCCTGGGTAGTAACTAGTGTGAAAAATTCCGGGTAGTAAACGGTTAATAAGTTCTTGTATAGGTGCAATACATATTGTAGTTTGCATTTTGCTTTGGGGCCAGCGCCTTTTTAATTTAGCCGTTCTATACGCCACTGGTGGGTATAAATTAATCAACCAGCATAATATATGTGACTATATCGAATTAGGAATCATTGTTGATGAAGCCTTGTGGGGTCAATGCGAACCTCTGGACACGCCCTCGACTTTCAATGTTGCAATCTGCACGATTTCTTTAGAAGAGAATAATTAATGATCTGTGGCTATTTGCAATGTAGGTACCTACTCACAATCGCGCTGCACCGCCAGAGGGGCCGGGCAATAATGATGGAATGCCGACAATAAAAACATTGTTTGTTTTTATTTGCAATCAACTATCTAGTCCAGGGATGGTAAATCGAAATGTACAATGAAAATTGTAGTGTGTGTAAAAATATTGAACCTTTGATCGGCAGGACCGCATTTATTAGAACACACAATACTTACCCCAATCAAAGTAGTCCCCTTGGTTATGCAAATACTACCAGCGGTTCCGCCATTATTGGAAACAGTTCTAGATTGACAGTCAACGACCGCCAGGGTTACGTTATAGTATCAAACATAAAATATTTTCAGCAGATATACACTACAATAGGTAAGAAGGTTTAGATATTATAACATTTGAGTTCGGAGGATTTTTGCAGATAATAGATAATACAGGTACAAAAAAAGGCGTAATTAAAAATAACAAACCTGATTTTATTAAATATTTTACGGGACAGTAGGTACTATACACTCATATTAACGATTGCCAGAGTCTTTTCGGGGGTGATTTCTTCCACCATACGCATTGAAGTCATGGCATTTACGATACAGTAACAAATCTGATTTTTATATACTTTATTTTGTATAAAATTTAGTAGAATTTTATTCGCATTGTATAAAAATATAATTAAAAATATTATAGAATAATTTCAAATCATTGTATGGACTTCATTAAAATGCAAATTTGACTGGGGTCCCATTTGTACCCCCCTTTCGGCCTCCTATCCTATTTTCGATTTTCCGGTGTCCGAAGGTCAAAGCGAATGAATTTTTAATAATCCATATGTAAGTCACTATAGTGATAGTCCAAAATTTTAGAGAAAATTCAGAAATATTGAAAAAAATCCAAACTTTGATGTCGCTTATCTCCCTCCTGTCGAAATTTCACAAAAAGTCTAAAGAAAATTTTCTTATTAATTTTAATTAATAAAATAATTGTATAAACCATTTGGACTAACTTTACGTCTACCGGTTTCGATACCATTGTATCTTCGTCGGGACGGACATATGCTATGCACGGTATGCGTTCGTCCTGCCAAAGATGCAGCGGTATCGAAACCGGTAGACGTAAAGTTTTTCTGATGGTTTATATTAATTTTTAAATTAATAATTACGTTCAACCACAAAGTCAACACTAAAAACATCAAGAGTATTTTCTGTTCAAAATTGAATAAAAAAGACCCCCACGAAGTTTTTGCTACTAGCTATGGAACACCTGAATTGGTAGTGCGAAATGCATGCATTATTTTTTTTTGGGTGTATGATTGCTTTTGCATGACGTAAATAATTGCGTAAATCGCAATCTTTAAAAAAATGACTTGATATTTTAATTCGGTTCGACACAATGCAACTCCAATACTTTAATCACTATAAGATTTACGATTCCATTGATTAATCATTTAAAATCTGGCAGATATCTCTTTTTATCGGGTATTAGGGAATACGTAGGGAGATATGTTTCGAGGAAGCGATAGGCGATCGAAGGACGCCGCGTCAAGGCCGTCTGCGAAAACATAGCTTACGTTTACTGCCATCTTACAGAAAAAAATATAAACTCTTGACAATTGAAAGAGTTTTAGTAATAATAATCTATGGATGTCATTAATTTTGCTCAAACTCCAAAAAACAAACATTTTAATATTCAAAAAAATATTACAGAATGAAACGGCAATTAATTTGTCTACGCGGGCCAGAAAGATTTTATCAGTAGGTTTGCAATATGTTTTTATAAAACATGAAAGGTTTCAATGTTTGTTAAAAAAAAAGTATCTACCTAACTAGTAAATAATGGTGCAGGGAGTAGGTAGAACCATAGACATTCTATAAATGCGTCTATGGATAGAACATGTAAAACATCTTGAAAATCTTAAAATTTTTGGTTTTTTTATCCCAAAATAAAGACAATTAATTAAAATGAATTACAGCCATATCTTCAACTGAATGTATGGATAACTCATATTCTACAAATAATTCTTTTGATTATATCTAAATAATGCTTCTATTATTCTTTAAATATAATGAATTAAATAAAATAAAATTATTCTATTAATGTACACTTTACCTATCTGTTTGTAAAAGCCCTGTAGGGCGTAATAAATAATAAAAAAAAATAATGCTAGATTCTTCTGATTTAGTTACTCTGACAGAGCAGGATAATCTATACTCTTATTTGATAGTTATGTCAGTAAAAATCTTTCTGTTTAAGAAAGACAATCGAATTAGTATGTGTAAGCTGTGCATACAACACACATTGTTTCGGTGTTTATACCCGTAAACAATGACATAACAAAACCATGTCCATCGTATGTACGGCCTACACGTACTATTTCGATTCTTTCTTAAATGGAAAGATGTATACCTAGACTAACAAACCAATTTGATCACAAAAAGAGCACACACTATTATATATTTTTCTTACCCATTCCACCATAAATATCACATTCGGATGTAAGGTTGAATATTCTTGTAAAATTTTCATGACATGACGATTAATTCCTGTGCACTCCAGAATCACATTTGTGGCACCTGATGTCACTTCAAATTCTTTCATTCCAAATTAATGATTCTGGAGAAAATTTTAAGGATACTTACTTACCTATAATATTTTGCGGAGATTCTTGAATTTTTTTGATTTTTGAAAGCTTTATAACTGCAGCTACGTTGGGCTTTTGGGAAGCTGGTATTGAGTGGCAGCATAAGTTTATAACATAACTTTCATAACGTTACACAGGTCTTTATAAATTTTACATGTGTAAAGGATCCAAGTGAATATATTTTATTTTCATTACCGAAATGATGTGTGTGCTTACTTACATTACTTGTGGTGCCTGGCTGGTTAATTGCTACCAACCATTGGCTTCAAAGGCTCCAATTTTCTGGTGAAAATCTGAATTCATTCTATTTATAACAGTTGCTGAGTTCGAAAATACAAAATAAGTCTCCATATTACCTATTTTGCTTTCCCTTCCCTATTGATAAACATACAATTCTTTTCAAGTTTTTGTAAAAGTTTTCTTGATTTGGTGCAATATGTACATAAGTTATTCTATGTCTTATATCAAAAACATAAAAATGAGCCATTTTTATATATGTATCTCCGATTTATGCATGTATTTTAAAATAATTTTCTTTTTTCAGGAACTTAAGGTACAGAAGGAACAACTAGCGAACATGCTTTCTCTTCACACTCCATCTTGCGTCAAGCACAACATCTCTTCACCGAATTCTCATTACAACCCCATTCAGCCCCCTTACGACTCACCAACTAGCTATCCCGTTAGTGCGACACCCTTCGAGCCCAATTCTCCGTACATCCGTCCAGAGTCGGCCAATATCCTAGCATCCAGTTACACGTGTGATCTTGAGAATCCTCCTCCTTCTAATTACCATCAGCCGGTAGACCCGCTGGATATGCAATCTAATTATTCCATTCCAACTTCAGAGGGCAATTACATGAGACAGGACACTCAGAACTACATCAATGGTGATGATAATTATGTGAAAGGATCAAACCTTCTTCCCGTTGACTCGCCAGATAACGAATACTTACCGATGCCTTTTGGAAATCAAGAACTTAACAACCACCAATATAATAACCATCCTCCCAACACCCAGCAATGTCACAATATGAATACGGGGGGAACAAGACAAAAATTTAGAAATTCTGGAATGGATAACGGATGTATGGCGTAGTCGATGGAGTCATTTCAGAAATCATTACCATGACACGAGTAAGATAAGTATATTCAGGTTATGTATATATATATATGTATACAAACAATATATATTTATTAACAGTTGATCACAATCGTATATAATTTTTGATTCTGGAAAAGATTTATTTCTCCGCATAACACTCCACTAATAAATTATTTAATACATTTCAAATAAGAGATATCAATGTTAAATATATCAAGATATTTATTAACGTATAACGAGAGCTACTTCATAACACTTAAGAGGGTTGAATTTCATAGAGTACCTATTTTAAAAATAGTTAATAGCTATTTCTGTACAGGCGACAATAAGGGGCCAATTGAATTGTATATTTTTGTTTAATATAGGCATTGGAGATTCATTATGAAATTTTATTTTTTTCATTCATAAATGTAATACATATACATGTTAAGATAATTATTATAATTTATGTGTCTTCGCAAAGGTTTACAAATATTCCAGATTTATCAAATTGTTTTATTATGAAATATTAATATATTTTTCATGACACATTAAATGTTACCACTTGTCTCATGAAAACAAATGTATGCAATCTGTTTAAAATATAAATAATGCAAAGAATTATATATATGTGATTCTATCTACCTACATTTCGTGTTGTGATTTTAATTTTCTGTTTATGTTTACTATGTAATGTAAAATTTTTAAAACTCAATATTGTTCTCAAGTAATTATGGATTCGTATTTATGCTTCGTTGATAACTCTCTCTAAGAAACTTCTTGATAAGGATGCACGTGTAAATAACAATTTATATATTTTAGTAGGCATATTTTGTGGCTACATGTTAGATGAATATAGCAAAAGTGCCATAAACAATTTGCTGAAAAAAATCTTATTTAAATGCGCCTTATTTTGTGGATATCCTGCTGTGAGACTTTTGCTGTCAATTTATTCTTTACATCTTTTTCAATGCATGGTGCTAAATTTAAGTTTATTTTTCTTATAAATAATTAGATTTTATATGAAAAATTAACATAGTTTGATGCTGTACATAGATAGCATGAGTTCTTCGATGGTATTTAATGTGAGAGATTATTTTATTTTTGTCTAGACACAAAAATAGACGTAGCCTCTCCAATCAAATCAGTGTCATCTCGGGTTCACCATACCTTCTTCTCTATTCTTACAAATTCTCACTAAACTACTAATAGGTACCTTTACAAAAGAACCATATAATATATTTATTTACACATTATTATCACACAGATTGATGAACCAATTTAAAAACTATGTGGGTATTGTAACAAGAATACTTATACGAACTACTTTTATTCAAGCAGAAATAAATGACGGGACTATTACTCATTAATTTGTACATTTCAATGTAAATGGTGCATATTTACTGTATTAATCTACCACCTACCAAATGCAGAATATGTTGGTACTAAAATGGTCAATTTTAAAACATGCATACAATAGTTATTATGTAAAAAAATAAATACACTTTATTAATGTCACAATTTGTGATCATACGTAGATTTAATACTTTTACCTTTGACGCCTTGAACATTTAAGAAAACTTAATTATAATAATAATATTTAAATCATCAAATAAAATCTATAACTTTAAAAGTATATGATATTTTGATAATGTTTTACCGGTGAATAAAACGATGATGTGCTTAAATGAAAGATGGCCGGATTTTGATCAACAATATTTTCTTGCTGTTTATTATTGATGTGTATTTTGCTACAACACAATAATGAAGAAGATAATTTTGTATGCATCTAGGATATTTCAAAACATAATTTCAGATTAATGGGTAAGATTTAAAATTAGTTATGAAGAATCTGCAGTGCATCTTTGAAAATCGGGCCATCTTTTGTAAAACTTCTTGTAAAGAATTATGTAGTGACCAAGTCATAATAAATAAATCTAGTCGATTGACAAATTGTTTACCAGTGAGAAAAAAGCATTTATATCACAGAGGTCAGTTTGACATCACAATATTTAACCACAGCTATTTGTGTGTTGGGAGATAAATCTATATATTAACGATTATAATTGTATAATGTCGGAGAATTTAGTGACCTGTTAATTCTTTTGAACATCCCCAACAAAGGAATGGCCAATGTTCACATTTTACGTGTAATTTATTAATAACTTCTGTAATGTTCTGTGAACTCGTACAAACTAAAACTTTTATAGAAAACGCCTCTGTGCTGTTTGCAGGTGTTATTGTCTATGACCCAATGATTTATAAAATTAAGAATATTTTCATAATACATTAAAAAAACAGGAAACCACTATTTTGTTGAACTAGTCACTTTCCATTGCCAGTTTAATCCATGCAAACCGATGGGATTTACTCATGAAAAATATTTACAGTAAAAACTGTTGTTTTTGTATTAGATCTTGTAAATCATATAATTTTTTTTTTCAGTTTTTAGTCTCAATAAATGTTTTGACTTAGTTCCCAGATCCAAAAAATCAAGTTGGAATAATTATTTAAATGTATTTCTTATTCAGACAACCAATTCCAACCATACATAAATTTTATAAGCTTTTTAAAATCTTGGATTATTTAAGGTTTATATCACAGTCTTTCGATATATTTAGGTATTGAAACAAGCAATGGATATTTTATATGAAACATATGGATTTATAGATTTGATTCATGACGTTTCGCTGGAGTCATATCACAGCGTCTTCAGGAGAGTGCTCTCTCGTCGCTGGCGTCAAGGATGTATAGGTCACCCTCCTGTGATAAGACTCCAGCAAAATGTCGCGGATCAAATTTCCACAAATGTATACGCCTTGTATAAAATATCCGTTTGTTTTAATACTTAAATATCTTGGATTATGTTATTTTAACCAGGACCAAAGGGTGAAAATATTGTGTACAATAATTATCATGCAAAATGTGATCAGAAAATATTGTTTATTTCATAATGTAATATCTGTTCAACTTTCATGATATGTTGTGTCTCGCACTTCATGGAAGGAAGTGTGGAGTTATAAAAGCGTTATTACCAAGGTCGTAATTGATATGAAAATGATATTTAAAAAAATTTCATATTTGCATAGTTTTGTAAAAAGCAAGGCAAATTGTTTCTGTTAGAAATCATGATAAAATTTTAATCTAACATATATTTTTCGTTTATTCAATTATGCAAAAGAGATTACGACTTTGACAATCTTGCTTTTGTATACTGTCATAAGATGCATGATTTTTTTTATGATGATTTTTTCCAATTTTATATACATGTAAAAAGAAACAACAAACTCCTAATTGAGAATTTAGTCCCCACTATTTCTATGTTTAATAAATTGGTAAATTATTTTAAAATGTTGTTAAAACCCAATTAATATCTTTGCACTTGTACAAGATTTTACATACTTTGTTGAATATTTTTATATGTTGTTATATTACCAATAAACTTGTGAATAAACCAGAAACTTGAAGGAAGTAATAATGATGATAAAAAGTAGACAAGAAAATGAAACTCTCAAATGCCTTCATATTAAATGTAGTTTGTTACCGAATCGGCTTTAATTTTGCTGGGCACAAACGTAAAAAATATTTTGGCTTATTTTCAGATTGCTATAAAGTGTACCTGTAAAGAAATGTATCACCGAAAAACTATTAAATAATTTGGGAGAATAAATCGTCCAAACAAAAAATTGTTTATTTTGAAATTCATCATAAACCTTACAATTGACTCTGTGACTCCGAGGGAGTCCTGGCTTCAAGAATTTTCTTCCATTGACATTTATCACATTCACATGCTATTTATCTACTCTTCTAGAATTCTAATGCAAATATGTCTTGAGAGTTAATAAAATTTATTACAAAGCGGGATTCATACATTAGTTTTATTTTCTGGCATGAAAAACAATATATTATAAAACATTCAAACAAATGGATTAAATATATCATATATTGTTGTTCGCCTAATAGAAGAGAGCTTGGTAGGTACACTATATTTAACGTTGATGATAAATTGGCGGGAGAAATAAAAGTTCTATGTATTATTGACTAGCTGTGCCAGCGCGGCTTCGCACGCGTAGATTTTTAGAACACTGTTTGGATCGTCATAGAACTTTCGCGAACCTTCTAGAACATTCTCCTTCCAGAACTTCCAAGAAATTCGAATGTACAGGAACCTTCTAGACACACTGACACATTCCGCCACTCAGTTTAGAACCTTATAGAACTTTCGGGAATTTTCTAGAACCTTCTCCTTCCAGAACTTTCTAGAGCAGGTTTGTCCGGAACCTTCTTGACTCATCGACACAGTCAGCACGCCTATTTTAAAACAATCTGAAGCATTTGCGGTCTTCCCATAACAAAACAATGTGCTAGAATGCACATTTTCGTCACCCACTCCCACCCAGGCTCAGCCATCCCCACCAAACTCGCACATTCTCAATGGGACACCAAGGGCTATCCACCACCATAACCACCAGGGGGTGGTAGTATCTGGTTGTGGAGAAAACTAGGCGGATAGGGAAACACGGGTTTCTTTTTATATATGTATATATATATATATATATATATTGATTATGTATTTGTTGAACCCGTTCCAAGCCCGCGTCATGTACACACAACGGGTTAACTATACACTATTGGTTTATCACTCATAAGCTTCAAACAAATTATGGTTCAAAATTCAAGTATGTATGTATAAGGTAATCAAAATTTGTAGAGTTAAAACCTTTTAGTAAATTTTCGAGGCCATCATTATATGGAAGACAAACCTAGTGAGTATCAGAAAAATATACGCTTGAAAGGTAGTTGACATTTATCCTGCTGTTTGGAAGTAGTGTCAAGGGATGGCAGCACATATTATCAAATATATAAATATCTTCCCAATGGATCACATGATCTCCTAATCCTTTGAATAAAGAAATCTATGTAACAAGAGGCTTAATCAGCCATCCCTACTCCTAAAATGGGCTAGGAGCGCGTGGAGCACAACACAAGTGCATACATGGTTTCATTGCTTAGTTTAAAAATTCAAACAAGTTCTAGACACATTTGGCCGGCAATATTGGGATATTAAGATTGTTATCCCAACACTTAATAGACGAGAATAAAAATAAACAAAACGTAGGTGTATGTCGGTGTTTGTTTCTTTCAGTTTCTATTAGAGAGAGAAAGGGCCAAAGAAGTACATGACGCCCTTGATGGCTATTCGTCAAATGTCAAAATAAATACAAGTATAACATGACAATGATAATTTTGCTATAATTTTACATCAGGACTCTGTGGGAGAAGAAATTAATAAGTGCACATGAAATAGTCTTTTTTTATATAAGCTTTAAATACAGCATTAGTACTTATTTCATGTAATTTTAGTGTAAACGTGAAAATTGTAAGGTTTCGATTGCGATAGATACTTCGGCAATACTTTTGAAGCTCTGTCAGACCAGACGGTCTGGATAAGATAGCACGGAGAAACAATCCCTTTTCTAAAGGCATGGCAGACATCAGACACCGCAAATAATATATTTACTTTGAGAGATATGTGAAATCCCAATAGCTATTTTCAGAATATGGCCGATTGTCCTGGAATTGATCTAAATAGAAAAATGTACCTCAGCATTATCCTCATCATGGTGCATTTTCGATATCATCACTGGAGGAAAATTTTATAAACCATTTCTCTTAACCTTCATAGGGGCTTCAAAACTACTAACGGTACCGTCCCTCGGGTCAGACTTGACCGAGTAGTATAATCATAGGGAAAAATGGATCAAAACTTTTTATTTTTAATTACGTCTATCTTATGTATTTATAACCATTGTTATATAAAATAAATATCAAATTGAAGTATTTACTACGTAAACGCAATCAAATAGAAAGAAAATAATTAGAAAAAAAATTAATCCTTTTTACATGTGCATAAAACCTTGTATTAGAACTTGTTTGCGTACGTAGAATTTGTTTACGTACAATTTTTTTACACATCAAACAGATCATGGGTGTTTTATTGTCAGTTTTTGCACATAATTGACAACGACTTCTTTTGGGGGCCTTTTTAGCAGAACCTGTAGTATTTTCTTCGTTTTGAGCGAAGTTGATGGAGTTTCGTGTTCACATATTTTTTTTGCAATTTCTAATGAGAAAGTGATCTCTTATGAAAAAGTGTCCTCGATAATGTTTTCCTAGACTTTTATACGTTGTAACCAGCTACATACCTAGGTTTTCCAAATATTGTCACCGTTTTGCTAGAAACCCTTCCATCCATCTACCATTAGCAGCGGTGAATAATACAGAAGCGTTGTATGCTGATATATCCACCATGTCGCTGACCATTACTTGAGACTATCTGTTTGTCTTTTGTTTTGCAGGTAGGTATAGTAGGAGACCGGTTTGTCCAGGGTATCTACGCCGCCTTTACACTTATTGTCGTCAAATCTAATATTATTATTACAGCTCCAAAAATAGGTCTTCCTTTTTACTATCCCATAAACTTTCGGTGATTTCATTATTTGAGCGAAAGACACCAGCAAGTAATAATAGTCAAATGAATGCGAATGTATCGTTACTATCGATATCATACCAATTATCAGCAAAAACACACTTACCCTCCAAATTAGTATATTTCAAAATAGTAGGCATCAAAGGAGGAGGAAAAAATAGATGAAAACTTGATATTTCCTCTGTGGTAATTCTTGAACAAGAGTAACGTGTCAAACCTGGCATCAAGGTAATGATATTTTCTCTGGATGCTCTTCCTCGAAATTGAGTAAATGGTTCTTTGGAGTATTTTATTCGTCCGTCTTTTGAAGTCATTGTTCGAACAGGCTGTACATCTACTGTTATAACTATCACTGTCAGAGCTGTCAGAGGATTCAGCTTCCTCAACAAAATCTTCTGTTTCCGAATATGATCCTTGATGATATGATCCTGACACTTCTAAAATAATTTCTATACCACTGTCTCCCATTTTTAGAGGCCCAAATTAGTTTTACAACTATGAACTAGAGAATGCTTTGTTAGACTGAGAGAATAATATAATCAAAGACAGATTATCATACTGTTGTTTTTGTGTCACTGGCAATGTAAGTAGAATTACAAAAACCACACGAACATGGTCCTACAAACAAATCGGAACTAATTACCTCAATTCTAATGAACGATAACCAGACAAGACGTTTTGTGCGTTAAAAATTAACTTAAAACTTGACCCGAAGGCCGTTAGAGTAAAAAAGTTCATACGCACAATAACATAAGTTTTAAAAAAAAGATTAATTTGAAAATAAGCTTAAGACAGTGATTAAATAAAAGTCATAAAATATAAATATTTAGAAACCGTTATTTTTCGAGAAAATTGCTCATTCATCCCAAAATGGGTCAAAATTGACCCGAGGACCTTAGGGCGATTCCATTATCGCGGGTGCAACATTTAGACGCATTTAAAGCTTATTACTAATAAAATAAAAAACATTTTTCATGAAATTATTCTTTGAAGGGCTACATTTTAACCTGTTCTCTCTTAATTTGTTTATAAGAATTAAAATAAAAAATATATATAGTCATGAGGGAGATTTAAAGTGCTATCGCGGGTGCAACAAAATCGGCCCCACCTTTCCAGATTACAGTACAGAAACACAAAAGTCTGTTAATTGTGAAACATTTATTATAATATTTCTTCATATTTTGAAAAAAGATAAATGAAGCAACCGAAGTAATTAAAAAAGTTATAGAAAACAAAAATATACAATGAGTTATTCACTTTTAAAGCAATCGCGGGTGCAACGCGTCTAACTTCAGTGAGTATAAACGTCATAATAAGTATATAAATGAATTAAATAAAAGATCAAAATAAAGTATATTACTAATTAGTTGCCTTTTTTGTTACTTATGTAAATTATTTCTTTTCAAATACGTCAATATTTACCTAAAATTTTATTAATATATTATTGCCATCAATTTTCTTCTCTGGCACTTTCAATATTGCAATATTGTCTTCGAATTGAACGTCTGCTTGTTATTCACGATTTGAAGAAAGCGTTTACCGTCAATTGTCTTCAGAAATTGTACTCTAACATCTATCTTTCATCCCAGGCATTCGTCTGCTAACATCATCCCTATCATAGAAATCGAAAATCTGTTTTTTGACTTCATTCATCAGTTTTTGAGGCATTGCTATAGCGGAGTCATTTTTGTCAGATACAGCAACTTGGAATTTAGTAGCTATTCTTTTTATAACTTCCACTGCTTTGGTGGGACTAGCAGGCATATTACGCTTCATTTTTTTTTATTCCATACATGATGTTGTGTGGGTTACATGATACATGATTTTATTTAAACATATTGCATTCCATAATCTAGTAATTTAAAAGTTTTTTACTTCCTTTCTTTTAACTCGTGGCGGCTGCTTGTCTGACGAAAAAACTTTGGATCGATTTTTAACCCTTTTCCCGTGATCCAATCGAGCTAAAACTTTGCAAGGAGACTCGAAATTTTCGTTAAAAAAAAAATAATAATTATAGTATAATTTTGGATTTTTCAAATTTTTAATAGTTTTTTCATACAACACATACAGTAAGTTATATGGAGATTCCGACGCATATGGTAGACACGAAACCCGAAAATGAGAAAGGGAGTATTGTAAAAACTTGGTTTTTATGGGTTACTTTTTTTAACAAAATTTTTGCTCTCGTGTTTAAACCTCTTTATATTCACAGTGTTTTGAATTGCTTCTGACAGGCTATCGAAGATTATGCTGTCGCTTCCTCTTGTATTGTATGAATGAAAATCCTTCTTAAGTTTCTTTCTGTTATCAAAGTATTTGGGTAATAATCTGTGTTTAATTTTAAATATTTGCACCAATACATTATACTTTATTCTTTGATTTACTGTTTCTTATTTTAGGGTATTCAACATTATTATTCTTCTATGCCACTGTCATCTTCTATGCCTTTTGCCACTGCTTTTCCCAACATTCGAGAATTGCTGTATCAAGCGCCTGTTATTTGAATTTGTTCTTCATTATGACGCTTTCTAGTCACCCGCATTCTTTGTTTTGATCCGATTCTGGCCAGTATTTTCAAATCTCCATCTACCTCCATTTTTCTTTTCATTACTTTTTTTTATTTTGAATTACGAGCCCATTCTCTATGGAGATGATCCGCGTGAAATTCGGCATTTTCTTTCAGTTTTATCCTAAATTTCCGTGAAGCAGTCTTTTTCCGATATTGTTCTCCCATTTTAGCCGATCTTTCTATAAAAAAGGGCGAAATAGTAACAAAAACACCTATTAAATATAAATCACTAATTACACGCAGCATATATTATTATCCAAGGCTTAATTAATCAATAAAATATGACAAACGACACCATAGTGTTAGGAGTCAAAAATGTTGCGCCCACGATCGCGGGTGCAACCAATTTGAGTTGACGTTTATTTCAATTCAACTTACAATATAATCTTAATTACGATTGATTTAAGTTTAACTTTGATTTCTTCTTACTTTTACTAAGTTTCAAAACGTTAGCATTTTATTGCTGTGAGAAAACCAAACTTTTATATCTTTTATATCGTGGGTGCAACAGGGTAACAGTAGCTTCTTGTAGTCAATTATGTGTACAAAACTACTAACAAGTGCTTATATGTTTTTGCAGAAACGAGTATACGAATATTATCACTACAAAATTAACCGATAAAATAAAACCTCAAACCGACAGTAACAGCTGTTTTGTGTTAGTGTTGCCAGGCACCGATTTTCAGATTACATTAAAACTTCGAATGTCAATGTTTCTAAGCATGTCAAAAATTTAAATTTAAACTTAGGTACAAAAAAAATAGTTTTTTTATTAAATTTAAATGTTTTTCTTTGTATAAGCATCAAAAAACGTTACTAATACTGTGATTTAAAAATTTATGTCGAGAATCGTCTCTAGCGGAATCGCCCCTTACGAAGGTTAAAGCCACAAATAATTTACAAAATACTTCTGCAGCTAGGTTTAAAGGCACAGCGTAAAAAAGGACAAATCATATTAAATTAACACACATTTTAAGAGAGCTAAACTTCACTGAAAAGAAGTATGTACTTGTCATATTGGAGTGCTTCGATTGACTAATGGTTGTATGATGCAGGTAAAAACCCGAACTTTGCAAATCACCACAAGACAAAACAATTTTTTTTTGGGTTACACAAATTAAAAGTTGATTATACAAGTACAAAATTCTCAGGTTTTCACGGCTATTCAGAAATCTTCCATGTATATCTGACTTCTCTGGCCAGAGGTCACATATACAAGGCAGAATATCCCAGAAAACTACATACAGAACACAATTCTTAATCCAAATATTTTGACTATAACACAGCAGACTCCCTATTATATTATCTGTGAATCGATTAACCAGTACAAACTTCAAGTCATTGTTAAATCATTTTTTGAAATGAAAATTTTCCACACTGTTCATAATATCTAATATGTGTTTAGAGTCGAAAAGATCAGTTGTCCATCGTGTGCTCCCAGACGAACTACGCGAACTAGTTCCCAGATCTCTTTCTCTTTAGTTCGTTTCAGAGATGGGTCGTTCATGAACGAAATAGTTCACAACGAACAAATGGTACAGTTCAATTTAGTGAACTGGTCATTTACTAGTTAAGTACATGAAAATTTATTCATCTATTTTGGTAGGTATATTTTTTGGAAATTGAAAGCACCCCCCCCTGGATTTAAAAATTTTGGGGTACCTGAAATTTTTTTTGGTGGGTAAGTGAACAGTTCATTTACAGAAGTTCAAGTAGATAAAAAAAAACAAAAATTCAAAGAACCACTGAATGATTTATTGACGGGAGCTGACAAACTAAAAGAGCGACCTAGTTCACTAAGGAGCCAAACCAAGCGCTCCATGTCGCGAACTACTACTTGTTAGACCATTTTCAGTGCATTCGGATTTACCAAGAATTCGATTAACTGGGAATTTTTTCACAATCTATCCCGGATAATTGGGAGCCTGCATGAGGGGTTGTTGGGAAGTGGGTGTGTTGTTATTTGGTTAGGTTACTGCAACTTTGTGTAACCTAACCAAACGACCTTTGTCAATTTGATTTGGTTGGTCGGTTGTCAATATGTCTCATTCTCATTTTGGGGTTTGCCTAGTAGAAAAGGATCATGAAATTATAAATAAAACAAAACATTCTTCTTCGCATAATGTATTTACAATACAAATGAATATTTACTAAAAGTTGAATGATTCTTCATTATGGAAAATATTCACGGTACATTATTCCTCCTCCACCCAGTCGATGGTTTTGTAGACACGTCAGATGGTACAAAACACGACGCATCAAGAGTTCAACATGAACTAGATCAATATTAAATCAGTACACTACTGTTAATACAAATTATTTGTATGCATTATTGACACAAAACGGATGCCGTTTAATTTCTTAGTTTTGAGTTTTACCTCACAAAACACAACAATTAAGCTAAAAGCTTCACAACAACATGAAGAGCTTTCAAAATTCGTGGATTCAAATATTTTGCAAACGGGCATAACAATCACATTTCACAAAACATTTAAAATTTACAATCAAATGTTAGTATATTATTATTATATATTGGAAGAATCAGGGTTTTTATTCAATCGTTAATAATACAGAAGAAAATGATTTCTATAGGCACATCAGAGAAGTTATTTCCATTATTATTACTATAAGCCATTTGGACAGTCAGATTACTATTGGTTTATACACACGGACAAACATTGTCAAAGCATTTTAATAAGAATGGAGATTGTTTTGATTTTTAAAATGAGTTGTCGATCATTGGACGATCCTTTTAGGCACTGGAGAAAAAAGAAAAAAATATAAGACACATTCCAAACACTACTAAATACAAAATAAATAATTTTTTCATCCAGAGTAAATAATAATGTACGACATCCATAACATTTAAATAATAACTACTTAAACTTGAACAAAATTGCATTAATTTTTTTCAAATAAATAATAATGAAAATATTATGGAAGCTTTGTAACATCATCTTGTACACGACTGCTATAATCCATTTATATTAGCTCCCTTATTAGAAAAATGATGGTTACAGTCAAAGGTCAGATAAAGTGATGGTACAGCCATTGTGAAATGCATGAGAATATACAAAAAGTTGAGATAATGCATCCCTCCAAAAATATGACTGCCATCTGTCATGTCATCTAAACTTCCATACATGTACGAGGCTTGATCCAAAAATAACAAGAAGTTTTAGATTAGATTTAGAGGGCTTTATAAGTTTAGATGTTGAAGTTTTGTTTTGGTCATGTTGGTATACCTGTTCTTGACACATGACGTGATTTTCATCCATTTTGGATGTTACTTACTTGCCATCAGTCAAACAAGTTGCACGTGTTTTAGTGGCTTTGCTTTGCGTGCATAAAAATGGATCAAAGGATTTGCATTAAATTTTGTTTTAAAAATGAAATAAAGTGCAGCGAAGCATTTGAAATGTTAACTGTGAAGTGAAATAGGATTGTGAAGAAGTCGAGTTGACGATTGTTCTAGACCTAACACATCAATAACCGACGGTAACATAAAAGTAGAGAAAATGATAATGGACATTTGCCAAATTACTATTAGAGAAGTTGCTGATAATGTCAGAATATCATTTGACGCTTGCCAATCAATTTTTTCTGGTGTCTTGGGCCTGAAACGCATAGCAGCAAAACTTGTCAAAAACAATGAAGAGTAAACATTGTCCAAGAGTTGTTAAATGAAGTAGAAACCGATCCAGAACTGCTAATATGTTGGGCCATAGCTAGCGATGAAACATGGGTCTATGGCTATGACGTCGAAACCAAAGCGCATTCAAGCCAGTGGAAGCTGCCTGAGGAACTAATACCAAAAAAATTTCGATGAGTTTGATCCAATGTTAAAGTTCTTCTCACTGTGTTCTTCGATTTAACCATGAGTCGTACGGTAAATAAAGAATACTATCTGAAAGTAATGCGACGTTTGCGAGAAGCAATCCAATGAAAATGTTGTGGCAAAACAACTCGTGGAAATTTCACCACGATAACGCACCCGCTCACACTTCCCTACTTATTCGTGAGTTTTTGGCAAAAAACAACACAGTTACAGTGCCTCAGCCACCGTATTCACCTAAAATGGCCCCCTAGTGACTTTTTTCTTTTTCCCAAACTAAAGAAAACCTTGAGATCAAAACTGAATCGCTGAAGGTGTAGAACTCCATACCAAAAGACGTGTTCCAAAAGATTAGAGAAAGCGCTGGCAAAAATGCATTAATTCTGGAGGGAATTACTTTGAAGGGGATAATATAAAAATTGGCAATTAAATAAAAACTTATTGAAAAAAAAAAAAAAATTTCTCACTATTTTTTGATCAAACCTTGTAAAATATTAAAACAAATATTTAAAGTTATAATAAGTGTCCGATTGGAAGACTTCAAAATATTTAAGTATGTATCTAAAAGTGTAACATGAAAAAAATAAACATTTTCGTAAATACATACAATAAATTTTACAATAGATATTAATGTACCAAATAATCAAAATCAAACAATGAATGAGTGACCTTAATGAATTTTGAATAAAAATATTAAATAAGTTGCATCATCAACATTGGAATCGAGACATTTTTGTACTTGGGGCATTCATTTTATCTTGTCCAATCTATTTTTTTTTTGCATTTGTAATTTTTCAACAACAAATATATATATATATATATATAATAAAATATATATATATTGTGTAAAATTTTATTATCTTATTTGTCTTGAAATATTTTTACATTTTACATATTTTAAAGTGAAAAGTGTCAAAGCAAAGCCGGGTTGCTAACCATGAACAATATTTCTTAAGAAACAACACTGCGTAAGTACGATATGCCGATTTAGAGATTTGAAAGCCACTAGGTAAAAAAAAATCCCCACATGCGGGATGTTTACCGTGGAAAAATTATACTGACCATCACAATAAGCAATAAGAATGCTCAAATGTCTCCAATAGATATTTATAAAGACACTGGTGATATTTTCGTAATTATAGATCAAATAAATGTTTTCTTTTCACAAACAGTATTTTTAATCATACACATTAATAATTGAAGTGACTCATTTTTAAAAGAGGGAACATAATGTATGTCATAAAAATATTAAATCCTGAGAAGAAACACTGCGGAAATCTGGTAACATTTAAAGTAAATACTTCTGAAATTTTAAAAATGTATTTGCTAAGTATGTATGTATTTATTTAAAAGCAAATATGAAGTTTTTTTTAGCAAAACGGCATAATTACTTATACAATTAATTTTTAAAGTAGTTTTATGTCTCTCCTGTAAAGTGGATTAAAATGAATTACACGGAGATGTATCTAAAGTGATGATATTTGTAATCTGTTTTACGTTCAAATTCTGCACTATAATTTAAAGACTAAACAATCGAGAGAAAGTAATACATATTCGTTTCTAGTCAAATTCAAATGTCATTTCGTGTTATATGAAGCATGAAAGATATTTGTTTTGCTTTTCAAATAACCATATTGCAACAATGTGTGAAAATGTACTGGATATAAGAAATAGATTAAGTTTTATTTTTGGAAATACGCATGTCATAAATAGAAAAATATAACAAAACTAAGAAATACAATGTTATATACTACAAATTACGATCCATCAACCATATTAAAATTTTCAGAAAGATTATAAAATGAAAATCAAAGATATGAAAACAAAAAATATGTAAATAGAACAACTTCTACATATGTATGTGTGTATACACTGATAAAAAAGCTACATATTTTTTTTGTATATAAGAAGAGAGAAAACAAGCAAAAAGTTTGCGAGGTTCAAGTATATAAATCTGTAGTTAAAATTCAATTTACATATTTAAAACATATTTTATTAACAAGCAAAAATTAAAATTCATTTGCATAGAAAATATATTTTGCCAATAATTATAACCGAATTTGAGAAATATAAATGCAATAAAAACCCATTAGTTTGAAATAATTTTCACTCTTGCACCATAAATTACTCAAAATTAAATTAAGTACATTATGAACATAATTTGATAAAATGTAATAATTAATAATATGCATGTCTATTTTGCAAACTTATAGATTTACAATTGAGGCTTTTTACCTGAATTTTGGGATTTCCCTGAATTTCGTATTAATGGGGTTTTAACATATAATTCTGAGATTAAAGTTAAAAAGGATTAATATTAAAAAGAAGGTGGTTAAAATAGATTTCTTACAATAGAAATGATACAAAATACATCTACAGAAATAAAAAAGTTAACAACTCAGTGGAAAGACATTTTGGTAAACATTGAATTAACTGTATTGAAATAAAAATAAATTGATAAATGTTACATTAATTACTTCATTGTAACAAATATTCTAAAATGCAGTTTAAAGAGAAAAAAGTTTTATTACAAAATTATTGCACATATTTGTATAAAAAAAAAATTATTGCTTAGTAGACATTTTAAAAATGGATAGGTTCACTTTAAAAAAATCAGATAAATACTAAAAATGAACAGTCAAAACAATTGGGAGTATTTATTGGAAACATTTAAGAATCTCTAAGGGATGTTTTTAATTTTTTTTTACGTAGTATGGTAAAAGCACTCACCACTTGGCTCTTTTAGACCAATCCTTGGGTGTCCAGTGAAGACACTTGGGATCAATTCTGACTACCCTCTTCTCCATGGCCTTTTCGTGTGAGTCTACTGTCTCCTGCAAAATGGAAATAACGTCCGACTGCAGAAAGTGGCCAGTAAAGTGAATTTGATAAGAGTTTTTAACAGCTACATCTCATATACTCATGCTGCCTTTTAGTTTGCATAAAAATGGTTTTATAGTGAAGCGGACACCGGGTGATATCTAGTAACGTCGGCGACGCACTATTTCATAGCAACAACACTGTATGAATTCACAGGTAGTGTGTGACATCAAGAGCTTTGCGACAACAATTTATTTGTTAAGTAAATTAACCCTTAACCACCTACCATACGTCTCACAGATCCCGTCGAATTAATAATCGTCAATATTTTTGCACCCAAGATTTGTATTAATTTTTTCATTCCTGAACCTTTTTCCCGCGCCCCCAAGTGCCGCGCAAGCACTCATTGAGGTTGTACGTGCGTGCGTTTTTCTCAGGTGAGTAAAAAACTATCGCAGCGAGTCTGAGAGACCTATGTTAGGTGGATACATAATTTTTTTTAATTGTGTTTTTTTATAATTTTAGTTTAAAATGGCTCTTAGTCACACTAATATCGAGTGGTGGTTGGAACAAGATCTGTCAAGATCATGTTGGGCTAAATCATTATTGGAAGAAAGTTGTGCGTCTAATTCTGAATACGAAGAGCTAACTGTACCGGATAATAAAGAAAATTCTCCATCCCAAAATCATTTGTCTTAAATTTTATGTGGAAACGAAGAGTTTTCATCTGAAGATGATGAGCCTTTATCTGAAATTCGATCGAGACCATGGAAGAAGAATTATTTTGGAAAGAATCACTTTCGTTGGTCACGTGCCCCACCATTTTTGCGATCGAGAACTTTGCAGCATAATATAGTGCAGGAAAGAGAAGAAACAAAACCAGCATATTGGAGTGAGCTAAATTCTTTGACTTGTCCACTGGATATACGGCAGCATTTTTTTAATGATGATTATGTGACATTGCAACAATGTGAAATTCAACATATCCTCCACAGAAACGTGACCTCTCCATTAGCAGTTCCATGTAGCAGCAGTACTGAAGAAAGGTTGGCGGTTCGTAAAAACTGTTCAACTTGCAAATACACAAAGAAACGCAATACACAAAACACGTATTTCGAATGTAAAGCACCAATTTGCCTTGAATGCTCAAGCAGGCTGTGTTTTCTCTGACGTGTAAAACTATGAATTTAGAGCCTGCAGTTTTATTGAATTTGTGATTTTATGGAGAATTTTCTACGTTTGTTAATCATTCAACATTAAAAAAAAGAAATTTTTATTCTATATGATAATTTTTGTGGATCTCATTATCCAAATATGTTAGTTTGTAAGCCTGAAATAAGAGATATTGACAATTATTTGAGCTTAAAAGAAAAAAATTATGATTTTCATGAGCTTTTTAAAGAGTTAATGTGTTGCTCAATAGAATTTTAATAAAAAACAAAACCTTTCTTTACTAAATTTTACAATTGTGAATTATTTTATTCAGGAGTCCCACAGGCGTATGACAGGTGGTTGTGTAGCAACAATATGTGGTAGGTAGTTTAAGGGTTAAGGTAAGAGACAAGATTTTCGCCTATTCTGTTCAACCTTTATGTGTCGGACAAGAAAAAACCGGTGGCCCTAAAAAGGGCATTTTTTCACCAACCTGCCTAGGATAGGGCCCTTACGAAAAATTACATGAAAAAGTTATTTTTATTAAATGTTGTTTTTTAGATATTATACTTGAATCATAGAGAATTGTGAGCGCGATCGCGCAGAAGGGCACTAATAAATAAAACCCTTTGGGTATGCCCAGCGCGCTCAACGCATTTTTTATTGAAAATAACCATTGTAATTTCATTGTTTATTTTTTGAAGTTATGTTTTTGAAAAATACCTTCGGTAATTGCTTTGTATATTATTTTGTTTGTGAAATAAAATAATATACAAAGCAATTTAAATAATATATAAATGAATTTGTATAGCCAGGCTTGCCAGAAAGACCAAAATATACGAAATTATTGTACCAAGCTTGGCGAGCCTGGCCCTTTTTACTCCCTTTCTTTTAACTCGTGGCGTCGGCTTGCTTGCTTGTCTGACAAAAAAACTTTGGATCGATTTTTTTCTGTGATGGGTTCATTTTTTGATTCCCGAGCTGAAACTTTGCAAGCAGACTCGTGGCGGCGATCAAGAAAATCTATAAATTTTTTGTTAAAAAAATTAATAATTATAGTATAATTTTGGATTTCTCAAATTTATAATGGTTTTTTTATACAACTCAATAAGTTGTATGAAAATACTCCGACGCATCTGGTAGACACGAAACCCGAAAATGAGAAAGGGAGTATTGTAAAAACTTGGTTTTATGGGTTAGTTTTTTACTGATTATTTCCTCATGGGTGGTCCTGAGGCACATTTTTTGAATTGAATAAATAAATTAAAGATAAATATAATTTGTGAAGTTAGTATGAAAAAACTAAGAAAAATGTTATGAAACATATTTAATTGAAATTTTGAATACGGGCGCACTGCTCATAGAGCTGCGACTCAAATTATGAGTAGTAATCTCGCCGACAGACAGAGGTCGACGTTGTCGGTTCCCGAAATGCCGACCCCTGACTGGTTGTTGCAAATGCGCCTGGGCGCGCGGGCCCCAAAAGAGACTTTTGAATAAATTACATGACACAGGCATTCAGAATTCAGTTCTGTTCTACCTGCGCTCGCCTCCAGATCTACTTGAGACCTTTTCTTCTCTCCTACTCAACTCCTGCTTCAACCGTGGACCGCTCTGAGATTCTCAGTGAAATTTTATACGATCTTGATACGATTTATATGATCTTGTTTTCGTATGAGATCTGCATCTGCAATATCGATCTCAAAACTATCACATAACACACGCCAAAATAAAAACAGGATAATCCCAACTAATTTGCAACGGATTAAAACTATACAATGACCTGCCACAACAGACCAAACAAATGACCACTGACAAATTCAAAACAGATGTGACAAAAATGCTAAAACTCGGCCAACTATAAAAAAATGACTTTGTATTAAATTATATTATTATTATTTCTTATATTGAATTATGTAAAAATGTTATCCATAAACCTTTTAGGTTTCCATTATATTTTAAATAAAAAAAAATAAAAAAATATGGACAGCATAAGCCGGAAGAGCCAAACAGCAAGGGCCATGAGAGTTGGAGATGTGGAAATAGATTCTTTACTCTTCGCGAATGATATAGCGAGGCTGACGCCCAGACAAGAGGACCTACAAGAGTGGATACATTCTTTCAATGAAGAGTGCACTCAAGTGAGGATGAAGATTAGTTAGTACTGCCAAAAAAGAGGTTATGGTCATAGGAGGGGACCAAGAGCAGTGCTGGATCAGCATACAGGGGACCCAGCTGAAACCAGTTGAAAAATTCAAATACCTTGGGGGTGGAATTTTCTAGCGACGGGAGGCAGGAATGAAAAATAGATGGAAGAATCGGAGCTGCAGCTGGCGTTCTACGTTTTCTATATAGTGCGGTGATAAGACAATCGGAGCTTAGTGTCAAGACAAAACTGACTGTGTACAGGTTCACCCTAATAAATGGCCATCAAAGTTTATTTAGAAAACATTTATTTAAAAACAAATTTGTATAAATTGGGGTAAAGATAATATTATGGCTTTGAGAAAAATAATGAAAAAATACAGAAACATAGATTGATAAGTTTTAAGTGTACTCACTTTATTCACTGAAATAATGTATTGTCCTTTGTAATAATTTATTAGATTAAGATTTTGCAGTGTTGATATCACATCTTCTTTTTTAATACTGGTCATTTCACAGATTTCACTGGAAGTAATAGTTTTAAATTAATACAAAATGTGTGTATTATAAAATATAACAGATTTCTAATACATATATAAAATGAAATAATAAATTTTCAAATGTCTTTCAAATGTTTTCTCAGCTTCGTGAATATAGAGGTACATATCATTACTAGTTATGAAAGCTGTGTATACTAAGTTGTTAATCAGAAAAAATCAACAGATATCTCTAGCAGAGACCATAATAATATATGAAAGGTTCTTGATTCATACATATTTATAGAATTTTCAAAATTTGATAATGTGTGGATGTTCTTACAATGGAAATGGCGAACGTTGCACTGTGTAGAGTGATCACTTAAGCCAGCTCATACAAGGAGTAAACCCTGAGCCATTGTATAAGAGACTTCCATCCACTTTTCTCTTCTATAAATTAGCTTTGTCTCTGAGACTTCTATAATTTATCCTTAACAATTAACCCACTTTGTGCCTAATTTGGGCTATAGTTACCAACTTTCAAGTTGCACCAATTTTATAATTTTTTTCCCTAGTGTAGTAAAGGGTCCTGATTACATAAATGATGTAAAATTTTGTCACAAGCAAGTTATTTTTAGTTTAAACACGATACATTTTTGACACTTCATGCCATAGATGCCCATACAAATAATGTTTTTGCTGTTTTATTCACAGAAAATGACGCATCAGCTTAGAAAATCCGCCTTTTCCTGAATTTTTACACGTATCTATGGATAAGTATTTGAATCATTGAATAATTGTCTATAGTTCGCGTATCGTATAGATAAAACGGCTAATCTGTCAAACTTACTAAGGAAATAATCATGATTTTTAAATTGGAATAACTGCTGTTAAACTTGTTTGCAAATAAATTTCACATCATTTATGTAATCAGGACCCTTTATTATGCTAGGGAATTTTTTTTTTACAAAATTGGTGCAACTTTGACATTGGTAATTTATTCCCTAATTTGTGTATACACAACGCGGGCCTGGAGCAGGTTAAGTGTTTCTAAGGTTGAAAGACACTTACTTTATGGTAATAAGCGGTTTTTCATTTTCCCCCACAGGTTTGATCGTCGTCAGTATGTCTAAAATTGTTTGAGCCCAATAACTTCTATATGAAAGAAGACCGAGATCTGAAAGAGGTTTCTCTGGAGATCCAGTTTTGCCTTCAAATTTTGATAATTCATAACCTAAAAATAATCAACAAAACATGTAAATTTAATTATTTAAATTTAGAACATTTGCTGAAGTCTTCTAATAGGAACTTTATAAAACTATTATTCTTTTTTAATTAGGGAAAATAAATACAAACAGGAAAAAATATAAGTGTAAGTAAAATTGATATTGAACTCCATTCTTCATAATATATTATAAAAAAATATAAATGCAGTAGGACACTCCTTGGAGCAGTGAATATTCTTAACAATGGCAGATAAAGCAGTTATATTTAAAAATCGGACATATTTACCAAGTCTTATTTACATACGAGGGATATAAAAGCAAAGGCAGCAATATCCCACCGAGGTGTTTCTGAGATAAATACAAAAAATCTGTCACTACTCGAGGAAATTTCTCTGGAATCTATAAAACCTACATCTTATAGGAAATAAATTTTTAAAAACAATTACCATTTCAGTTTTCCTCTTAAATATGTGAATAAATTAATATCAAACTTATAAATATGGATAATGCTATGTTTGCTACCAAGTAGTGGTCATTGCTGCCTTTGGTATTGATTAAATTGGATAATGCTGTCTTTACTATAATGTTTCAGTCTAAAATCGACATCAACTGTCACTTTAGCACGAAGCGGCCAATTTTTCACATGAAGTGGATATCGCTGCCTTTGCTTTTACAGTAAAACCTCGTTAATTCGAAATTCAAGGGACCCAAAAAAAAACATTACGAATTAAGCAGAACCCCGTTAATTCGAAATTCAAGGTTAAAAAAAATTATAAATCGCAAAAAATTAATTAATTTAGTGAAAGACGTCTGTATTTTTGCATATTTCAAGAAAACATTTTGAAAACGCAATATTTATTTTGCTAGTACGAAGTCCGCGACATTTATATTACTAAAGTACCTGATGTTGATATATTTGTTGTTCTCACTCGCGAAAAAATCGAAATATTTTTTTCAATTTAGTCAAATTTATAAAAAATCGAATTTTGTAAACTAAAATGTATTGATTTTTGCCGCAAGGGACTAAAAATTATTTTGAAAAATCAAAAAACTCGATGCGATTGCGAAATTCGCCAAAAATCGTAAAACTCTTGAAAAAACCCATTAATTTTGTGAAAAACGTCTAAATTTTTGCATATTTCAAGAAATCATTTCGAAAACTCAATATTTTTTATGCTAATACAAAGACCGCCACATTTCTATTACTAAAGTATCCGAAATAGACATATCTGTTGTTCTCACTTGCGAAAAAAATCGATATATTTTCAATTTCATCAAATTTAAAAAAAAAATCGAATTATTTGAACTAAAATGTATTGATTTACGGCGCAAGGGGCTAAAAATTATTTCGAATTATGAATTACCGGGGTTTTAGAATTATCGGGGTTAATCTACTATGAAATTAGCATTTTGGGACTTGTGGGTTTTAAAATTTTTGAATTATGGCGAATTTCGAATTAACGGGGTTTTACTGTAACAATGGTTATAACAATATATTAACAACAAACATAATTTTGTAAGGAATGGAGTTATATTGTAACAACGGTTATAACAATATATTAACAACAAACATAATTTTGTAAGGAATGGAGTTATATTTCCTATGAAATCTTGAATTTAGTACATTATAAATTAATGATCCTCAGTGACGGCATTTAAAACATTTTTTTTTGGCTGTCATTGCTTTTATACTCATGTTTCAATATGCTATACATTCTTAGATATTGTATGATTGCTATGGTCATCTTTTCATTGCATTCCTGTTCCTTATATCATATTTATTTATTTATCAACGTCCTAGTGGGCTTTTACAATATATATAAAGTTATAAGAATTTTTATATAAATATAAATATAAAATATATATGGTTATATATGTGTTGGCTTTCATTATTTGTGTTAATTATTTGATGAGGTTTAAGAAGTGTTTTTATGGAATACATGATAATTAAACCTATACACAATACATACTCCTTAAAGGGAGTTAAATAAATAAAATTAAAAAAGTAACATATTTGAATGATGGTCATTAGTGTAAAAGTTTTTGAGAAATTACAGGTATACGGCCCGATTCTGAAAATAGCAATGTCTGGATCTTTAAGATCTTTATCCCAACACTTAATAGACGATAATAAAAATTAAAAATGTCCAGAGCAGATTTTGGAATTCTACGGCGCAAATACACTGTATTAAAAGATGATATAAGAAAGATTGTTTCTTTTCATTTCAACGTATACGTATTCATTTCTTCATCCACAGCGTCCTGATGAAATATTTGGCGTTACCGCGTATTCAAATCTTCCCATCCTAAAATTTGACAGACAACAATTTACATATTTCTCCCTCCCTCTATATCTATCTCACGTAGAAACTTACAGAAACAAACACCGACGTAAAGATGAGTCTCGTTTATTTTTAATTTTTATTATCGTCTATTAAGTGTTGGGATAAAGATCTCAAAGATCCAGACATAACTGTCAAATGTCAAGATGGGAATATTTGAATACGCGGTAAAGCCGAATATTCCATCAGGACGCTGTGGATGAAGAAATGAATACGTTTGTAAGAAACAATCTTTCTTATATCATCTTTTAATACAGTGTACCTATTTGAGCCGTAGAATTCTAAAATCCGCTCTGGACATTTTTAATTTTTATTATTGTCTATTTAGTGTTGGGATAAAGATCTTAAAGATCCAGACATTGCTATTTTCAGAATACGGATGATAACCAGTTATAATTTTAATACGTATTCATATATGTACTCAATCATGTTACTCAGTAAAAGTAATCAAATCGGGTGCGCATTGGCCTCTAGCTTCCATTTGTTCAGGTTCGAAGTGTAAGGAATTGTTACACTCAGTTATAAACTCATTTTCATAAACGAGCCTGTCACATAATGACAAATGACAAGATGTCAGTTGAACAAACTTTACACACTTTTCGATAAATGCACAAGTAGAAAGAGATCATATTTAAGGGGAAATATTTTTTAAAGGAATAAAAGAAGTACTTACTAAATTCAATTAATAATTTTCCATATCCTTTACGTTGGTATGGCGGTAAAGTTAATATACAAGCTACGTTGTAGTCTTCCGTGCTCTCTTTTTCTTTCGAGAAGTAACCCACAATATGGAAACCCCTCGGATCAAATTCAGTCATGACATAGAATAGGAAAGGGTCTGTATCATAATAAAGTGTTTTGTGGTCTAGAAATAATTTTGCTAATAAACATAAATTCTGTGCGTAGCTTTTATTTTTTCTTCCATCAATTTCAAAGAATGATATGCTACCCTTGCGATATATTTCATTTCCAGGCGGGTGTCTTAGATTACATTTAACCTGGAAAAAATTATACAATAATTAATACAGCATGCTGTAAAAAAATAATTTTCATTAAATACAAGGGCATCATAAAGACGTTACTGAACGGTAAATCCCTTTCTGTTCCTGATAATTCGATATGTAGTGTAAAGTAGATCGATTCAAGTATTGGTTGTGTGTAAGCTCCATAAAGAAAAATTTGACTTTTAATTACAGTAGAACCTTGTAAATTCAAAATTGAAGGGAACCAAAAAATATTTCCAATTATGCGGAACCCCGTTAATTCGAAATTCTAGTTACAAAAAAAATTATCATGATGCGATTGCGAAATACGCCAAAAATCGTAAAACTCATGACAAACCATTAAATTTGTGAAAAATGTCTGTATTTTTGCATATTTCAAGAAATCATTTCGAAAACGCAATACTTATTATGTTAATACACCATTGCGACACTTCTTTATTAAAGTATCCGATACTGACATATTTGTTGTCCTCACTTGCGAAAAAAATCAAAATATATTTTTAAATTTTGATAAATTTCAAATTATGTGAACTTAAATGTATTGATTCATGGTGTAAGGGGTTAAAAATTATTTCAAATTACGAATTACCGGGTTTTCGAATTATCAGTGTTAATATACTATGAAATTAAAATTATGGGACTTGTGAGTTTTAAAATGTTAAAATTATGGCAAAATTAATTATGTATTGGAGTTCGAATCGACGGATTTTTCAGAAGATATTCCAGAGGCCTCAAAAAGCAGTTTGCCATAATCCTTACGACATTTTGTCAAAAAAGCCCTGGGAAATATCTTAAGAAGGTTCTACTACATTTTTTATGTTGAACTGATGTGATTTTATGTTCACTACATAAATTAATACAAAAGTCAGCCAGTGATTACCATCAGTGAGTGATGTCTACCCAGTTGAATTGTATATGTGTATCATTATATTTTTATGTCCATGATGACTGTATCAATACAAACTTGCATCAAAAGAATTCACGATATGTGCATATTATGTGTACAGTTTGACTGTAAACTATTGAAGGAAGTGAAAGAACATTATAAGCTATATGCAAAATTTATATGTCAAAATAAAATATAAATCTAGTACATTATATAAATTTGAAAACATTGAATTGCGTAATATAAAAATATTTTTTATTTAATGCTAACGCAAACCTTTAATTATCTCGAAAGGAAAGAAACATGACTTAGTCGACTTTCATAATTATGGGCTCATATATGGGAATTTTTTATAATGAATTTTTATTTTTCGGTCCCTTGGATTTCACAATAAAGAGCTTTTACTGTATCTATCCACAATAGCATGAACCATAGTGTCAATCTTTATGAAGATATCTGAATTACAAAACAAACCCAAAATAACGCATCTAAGTATGCACATTTGGCGTTAAACATTCAATTCCATTATCTCTCCTTTCCTGGCATTGGACTGGCAATCGAAAAACTTTACTTAGTTTTATCAATTGAAAACTATAGCATTTCTACAATGGTTTATAATTAAAAGTTCAGATAAAATCGTCTTCTCTATCTGTCAAAATTTTCAATAGTTTGCAACAAGTCTATAAAAAAAAGATACACAGACGATATTTTTAAATTCTGGTAGGAGCAAGATACTAATAAGAACTCATAATTTATTACATTAAAATTAGTGGATGAAGAATACGTTGAGTAGCTTGTTGGTGTGGTGTTTTTGACTCTCGCCTAGTGATCCAGTGATCAGTGATTCAGTCACATTCCAGGACACCAGCAAGTTAATCTCATTTCCATAGCGCAAGCTTAGTATGAAAATACACAGTAAGAATATTAACATATATTTATTTTTTTATACAAAAAATATATTAATTTTACTTACCAGATGTCTTTCTAAGCACTTTCTACTCTTTCTATATTTCAAGCAGAATTCACATATATAAATGCATGCTAAGTGTACCATTTCCTGGAAGGAAAGAGACAATATTATAATTTCCTGTTAACAAGAGGACTGCATGTATTTATGTGTTAAAATAAGAGTATAGTAGAGCCACAGTATAGTAAAGCATACAGTATGTTAACTTGGCAGTGTCCTTGAAATAAATACCTACGGCCGCTTGGTACTTAAACTTGGTTAAACACGCACCAGGGCTGCTCATTGACCGACTCATTGGGGTTAGGTACGTATTTGAAAATGCTATTTTAAATTGTCATGTTATCGTTTCATTAAATATTACTGCAAATTTTGTTTTAATTTTAATTATTTCTACCTGGGTTTTATATTATGTTTTAAAAGAAATTGTGAGTTAGTATGGAGGGAATGGAATAAACATGCATTTTTTGTTTTTTGCTTAATTTAATAAATCCAAAACCTTTTCAAATTCTAGGAAGTAATAAAATGAATTATTTATTTATATTAGGAAGACTTACAGCAACAAACGAAAAAGGATAACAAATTACATATATAGAAATACAGGTACCCAATTATAGAAATATTATATTAGTTAAAAACAAACATCTGAATAAGCAACACGAAGTAATTTAAAATTGAACGAGCAAGAAAAATAATGATATAAGACTACCTTAAGATATAAGACTAAACAGAACAACCAAAAAATAAAGAATTATTTTACAACTTATTTACGAAAGCATAACATAAAAAATGCTAAAAATAAAGAATTAAATTTCAAATTATTTTTGTTGCAAAAGTAGTAAATAATAAAATGATTTATTTATATTAAGAATATCAACAACAGCAGATAAAGAACAATAAACAATTTATTTATTTATGTTCGATAATTTCGTGCCATAATTGACGTAAATGAATGCGCGGGAGCGTCTCACACTGCTTGCGCCCGTACGTCACTGCAGCCCTGCGGCGACTGAGCAGTCTGAAGTATACCGAGATTTCGAAGGGTGTCGTTTCGGCTGTTTGTATGAAGATATAATACTGTATGATTTACTATACTGTGGTAGAGCCATAAATAATAATAATACAACAGAAGGGATCCAAAAATGCATGGTAAAAGCAAATCATTGATATTTTTACCTATAATAAAATCTCACTGTTGTCCAGAAACACCAAAATTTAAGTGTACAAAATAATTATCTGACCAATGCTTATATGCGTGTCAGAGACGGGAGCTGACTAAAATATTTGCTGAACATACGTCATACAATTAGGGACACGGTATAGATTGAAAAATATCAATACTCTACTCATGAGTAGTATCGGTGAAAATGTATTCGTAAAAGTATCGACACCCCAAGTATCAATTCTTTTTCAAATTAACTATGAATTTTTTTGTAAGCCCGTATTATCGATGCACCATGGTACCGATACTTTTTCAAATTTTCTATGAAGATTTTTTGTAAATCTGTATATAAGTTTATATCTGTATATAAGTTTTTAGTATAAATACTTTTTCAAGCATCGAAACTGTGTAGTTGCAAGCAACACATGGCTAACAAGTGACTATCTTCCACTTGTCCAATCCTGCATTGTTTTTGCTGCATTACCTCACAATTTTACAGCTTTGGGTATATGTCCTTTTGGGCGACACAGTTTATTTGAAAGTTGGGAAAAAAGTACTCAATACCTACCATAAAATACTCATCGAGTAAAAGTATCGATTGCAAAGTACTGAGTACAAAAGTATTGGTACTCGATACTCAAAACTATCAATACTTTTTCTGCGTCCCTACGCACAATGTAATTTAAATTTTACAAGCGCCATTTGAGCCATGAAATTATCACTCAGAATGTCAAATCAGACTACCAGGAATGCATAATTGACATGACAAAATAGTTTACCTGAGGATAAGGTGCGAAATACCAGGGTTTTATTCTGTGCTTTCCTAATTCAATCATTTCAACATTCTTCATCCGAGTGACTACATCGTCATGACCGTGTGCGGTCATACTGCCCGACTGTCTCGGCCGCACCGGGGCTTCACCACCATCCATGGAGTCCTGAAAATATGAAAAACATACAAATATATAAATCACAAGACGAAGACATAAAATTAGACAAAAACACGAAAAACACCAACACAACACTAGAATGGCTCAAAACTATCACATAACACACGCCAAAACAAAAACAGGGCAATCCCGATTTTTTTGCATTTGCAACGGACTAAAACTGTACAATGACCTGCCACAACAGACCAAACAACTGACCACTGACAAATTCAAAACAGATGTGACAAAAATATTAAAACTCAGCCAACTATAAAAAAATGCCTTTGTATCTAAATTAATTATTATATTTTCTTATATTGAATCATGTAAAAATGTTACCCATAAACCTCTTAGGTTTCCATTACTTTTTAAATAAAAAATAAAAATTTAATGGACCCACAATACGAAGAAGTTCAGCTCGTAGCTTGCAAAATGATGGGACTGTTTGGCTCAATATTAAAAATATGAAATTAGCTCATTTTCTTCATCATGTACTATTCGCCAATGGATGCACAGTATCATATTGGCTATTCAGACTTTATTTACAGCTGCCTGGAAAGAGAACTTCAGATGTCTGGCTAAACAATTCTCTAAGATTTTAAAGTTAATCCTTATCATCAACATCTGTAAGGTTCTACTCATGTTGACCGAACAGTGAAACATCCTGTGAAGAAGATTTTCTTGGGATGCTTTTTGTATGTGGGGCCCGGATATTTGATACCAATAAAAGGAGTGATGAATAGCCTGAAGTATAAAGCTCAATTGGAGGAGCACTTGAGCATAGAACTGAATATATTTATGTTGTCCTAATAGTGAAGCAGTTTTTCAACAGGACGCAGCTACATGTCATGTATCGATGTACATATATGCATAAATATTTCAGTGAAAACATGATAACTCAGTTAGGCTCGCTGGATAACTCAGTTAGGCTAACTAGCTTGAAAAATTAACCTGATCTTAACCCAATAGAAAATCTGTGGGCGATTTGTAAATCTAGAATACAAAAATTGGATTGCACCACCAGAACAAAGATGATAGAAACTGTAATTCAGGTGTGAAACCTTATAAATAAACATTTTTTATGACTAAGATGTTTTATTCCATTAATTTGCACAATACTGCATGACACTACTGATACATGTGTAAGAGATACTAGCCACAATTGCTTTTCTTTGGTAACTCAAGCATTGTTGAAGGCTACCCAAAATATTGTGGAATGGCCAAAGGTGTTGATGGGTCATCTTTACATACAGAGCTAACTATTTTAGGGGTATTATAGAGCATTACATATTTATAGATATTTATTATAATTGGGCAATTTGTATTGAGTGGTAATGGTCACAATCAGGAATATGTAGTGTGAAGAAGAATTCGGACGAAAAACATGCACGTTTGTCATCCCTGCACATATACCAGTGGCGTGCAGTGGGTATAAACTTAGGTTTATACCCACGCACATATGCTGTGACCGACTATATACCTATATTAAAAATATATATACGCATATACCTATAAGGGTATATAATTTTTTTTTTTTTAATAACTATATATAATGAACTATTCCGAGTAGCTTCAATCCACAAAAATAACTGCACTATAAAAGAAGTATTGTAAACAATATTTCCTAAATAAATAAATATTTTATATAGGTATAGCTAATATGACGAAAAATTTCAATATATTTCGAAGACGATTTAAATATAATTAAATCGTTAACAATACTAATTTCAGATATGTTTCTTTTCACAAAAATAAATCAAACATTTTATGATATCATTATGATATGACAGATAACACATGGTATTTGTCGTATTCGTATTTACATTTACCATAGAAAATACATAAAATTTACACCGAAAGTTTTGGGTGGAATTTGTAAAAAATAACATTTCTGCATGACGTGCGCCTGGGCATAGGACCTTTCGAAGAAGGACGCTATTGCACAAAACTCGCAGCATTAAAAATACACGGTTTTTTCCTCGACTTGACTATATCTGTGGAACAAATGGTTGGCGAAATAAATGAAGAATTAACATGAGGTTAAGCACAGAAAAGTCGGAAATAAAACTTCTAGCCGTAGGCTTACGGCTAGAATTTTAAATCGAAAAAAAAAACAGATACGTCACGTTAAATGGAAACATCAGAAATAAAACTTCTAGCCGTAGGACGAATTACGGCTAGAATTTTAAATCAACTTTTTCTTCAGATAAGGATTATTTAATTAATATTTGTTTCTCAGAATCTTTACTAATGCAAAGCTTTTTTGCTTGTATGCGCTGCACGCCACTGGCATATACAAGGTGTGACAGAACTAGTCCATAATACTATACAGGTAGATTTCTGTCTAAATTATGATGTTCATTCCTGACAAAAATGTAAGCGACTTCAAAGGTGGCATTTTTCCTTCAATATTTCTGACTCATCTGCTGTAAAATGTTGGACTACCATGAAAGCAATTTATATTGAATATTAAAAATTCATTCGCATTGCTATAAGTCAAATAAAATTATTAAAAACCTTGCAGAAATTTGAACCAGAATCTTTTGGTGAGGTTTTAATAATTTTATTCGACTTGTATAAAAGCGAGTGCATTTTTAATATTTGATACAAGTTACATTCATGATGCTCCGACATTTTACAGAAGATATGTAAGAAATAATGAAAAAAAAAAGTCTACTTTAAAGTCGTTTATCTTCCACGACTATCGATATTAGAGTGCCACCAGTATAAATTGGCATGTGAGGGAGGGCGTCCCTGTCGCGACACAGAAGTTGCCAGGATGTAAATTTATTACACAAAATACAGAGTGTCCGGTACATTGACATATAAATATTACGGCCGCTCTATCTAGAGTCTCGTCAAACGGAAATATTGGTCCATTACATCTTTGCTTTTTCAGCTTCGCAAAACTTTAAAACTACATTGGCAATTGTTCTTGCACCACCTGCAAGGTGTTGCAAGACTGTTTTGGACATAATTCAGTGTATATTGGAAATCAAGATGTCACAGTTCACACGCAAATACGAGATCAAACTGAATGACAGGGCGAGGGGTTACCGCCGGGTGCGGGCGGGGCGGGTTTCAGTTCCAAAGTCGCTGCACGCCAATACAACATTTTCGACTCATAATTAAGGAAGGAATTTACTACTAAAGTATTGTGGACTAACTTTGTTACACTCGGTATTTTGTGCGCAAAATATATTGTATATCAGGGGTAGAAAGCCAAAAGGGCGTTAGTGATTATTTCGAACTTTACGGACAAATAAAAAATAACGGAGAGCTAAATAATGTTTTGCCAATATTTCTTAAACAATTTCAATATGTATTTTGGGTTAGCAAATACGAAAATCGTTTGATAATAAAAGAAACATTGACAAAATCAGATTGAGAGAACTTTCTTTTGCTCTCTTGTACAGTTCGAAATAATCACTAACGCCCTTTTGACTTTCTACCTTGATAAACAATTCTACATACATTTATTATTTTGCTTTTTGAATTCGAGGGATTAATCAATTATTAAAATTAATACCTCACTCTCCAGTACGGTGGCTTTCCGCTTTCGGTTCATTTTCTTATGAAGAGCAGCAGCAAGCACAGCGCCCCCATTGACTAGCTCGGCCGCAGCCAAGGGACTGGCGGGGCGAGACGGCTCAGCAGTCTTTTCAGATTCTGCTGGTGTACCCAGAGGTACGCTACCTGAAGAGAAAACAATTTTTTGTAGAGCTGGCAATCAAATCTATTTTCTGGGCATATTGACATGCCTAGAATGTGGCATATTAACAATCAAGTCTGTTTTCTGGGCATATTAACATGCCTAGAATGTGGCATATTAACAATCAAGTCTATTTTCTGGGCACATTAACATGCCTAGAATGTGGCATATTAACAATCAAGTCTATTTTCTGGGAGCTATCTCACAAGGCCTCTCTGCGAGGTCCAAGAATAAAAATATTTTCCCTGCTGAGAAAATTTAAGTTATAAAGAATTGGGTTTCTGTCCGCTTAAATATGGCCAGCTTTCACGCTTCAGATCAAGATAAAATAATAATAAGATTTAAAACTCTTCGTAAGACTTAGAAATATTTTAATAACAATCTTTTGCCTACACTAGGAATCCAATCTTTTGAGTCTCAGGATTAGTAAATATAATCCTGAAATTTTCAGGATTAATTAATGTACAGGCATAATTATGAGGTACCAAAATTGGATCAAGACCTAATGGTGAAATACTCAATGTTTTTCTATTGCTTCAGGTATACAGTTTATAATAATAATGTTTTCTTTTAAATTTCTTACTCAAGTATCTTACATAAATTGTACATATTTTTTCTTTCGTGCATTTTTTACAAATGTAATATTTATTAACAAATGAGCATTGTCTAACCCTGAGACTGATCGAATCCCAAAATCCCAGGACTGCAACTTTGGTTCGGGATTGGATTCACTAGCCTATCCATCCTACAATATGGTATAATTGCTTGGAGTGGAGCCTTTAAATCTAATATATTATCTGTAGAAACAACACAAAGATTAATTATCAAAGTAACACAAGAGAACCTTCCCAAAGGAGGAAAAGACAGGTTGATCAAGGACATTACGATAACCAAACTGAACAGCGAAAATTTTATGAAAGGAATTGAAATGACATACATACACAGGATGTCTCATAGTTAGTAGCAAAAACTTTACAGGTGGATTCCTACCTTGATAACAAGTCGAAAATATTCAAGCAACCATAATCGATAGAGGTTACTGTAATGATAGTTCAAATTTTTGCAAAAAAATGAGAAATATTGTAAAAAAAATGCAATCTTTCATATTGCATATCTCCATAATTAATGATATTATGGTCATGGTTACTTCAACATTTTTGACTCATTATCAAGGTGAGAATCCACCTGTAAAGTTTTTGCTACCAGCTATGTGACACACTGTATGGTTAAGTATAAAAAAAAATGTACTTAGCATAATATAGAAAATAATTTATATTTTTTTATCTAATCCTTCTTTGTTATTATGATAAATATATATTGTTTTTATGACCTGTTTTTCACAGTTATCAGGGCTTAAGAATGGTTTTAATTTAAGATTAAAAAATAAAATGAAAGTTTTAAAATGGGTTAAACATATGTATTTATATTGTATAGTCATAAGTTTTGTCAATTACTGGAATGATATAAAAATCCTTCATATTGAAATTTCAAAGCTACACCTAAAATCTAATCCACAATTACTAACAAATTACCTACCCCTCAATTATTCTTCGTCCAGCTAAATTATTTGTTTCTTAATTTCTCTCTTAACCCTTTCCCGCTTGTTGGCATATATCCGTGATATTTGAATGCTGTGCCTATTGGGCAGGCGACATGCATATGTGACACCTAGCTAGACTGAATTGTGCTGCTTAGTGATAAATAGACATTTTACCAACATCTTTAAAAAAAAGAGACCATTTTATATCTAATGTCATAATATATATATTCCCAGTTTGTCCTCTGCGTTTTGTTTTGTGTTTTACTCTCAGTATGAATTTTGTGGCCAAACCATTCTGACCAAACGTCACTCGAAAACCCCGGTAAATTGTAATTAAAAATAATTTTTAACCTCTTACGCCCTAAATCAATATATTTTAGTTCACATAATTACAATTTGTTTTTGATGAAATTTAACAATATTTAAGATTTTTTTCATATTATTGTCATATTAGTATCGAGATATTTCACAAATATCAAAACCAGGCGCATACAGTAAGAACAAGAAGCAAGATTTATTTAAACATAAATTTGGAAGAAGGAAATCAAAATGAAATATTTATCTGGCATAATATTATGAAAAATTAAAACCTGAATAATAACTTAATCATTGTGATATGAATATTACAAAATATATCTCTTATTTCAGTTTCTTTTCAAAATATATGCTTAGGAAAAGGTCATGCTTCTTGTTTTCACTGCACACCTCTGGTCAATATCGGATACCTTAGTAATTGAAATGTCGCAATTTAAGTATTAACATAATAAGTATTGTGTTTTCGAAATGATTTAGCGAAATATGCAAAAAATATGGATATTTTTCACAGAATTAATGGCTTTTTTCACGAGTTTTAAATTATTGGCGATTTTCGAAATCGCATCATGATTTTTCTTTTGTACCTAGAATTTTGCATAATTCAAAATGTTTTTTGGATCCCTTGAATTTTGAATTAACAAGGTTCTACTGTATAAAAATAAAGGTAACCATTCTGTCACCAATGTCAGGTCAATCGGTAGGAATTGTATCATTATTTGCTTATATTAATTTATACTCCTATAAACATCAGAATACCTTCATTTTTCTAGTTATGACTTCCTTAATATTGTATTGAACCTTGTGTGTCAGTGTGATCGCAGAGTGAAATATGACATTTTTATTAAGAAATTTGAGATTGTTTTTATATCTTCCACAACCTTTTGTCTATATTATACTAGCTTAGCCATCAAAGGGTTAAGCTATGTATAAAATATACACATTTTTGCAATTTCTACCTATAACAGGAACACTGCAAATCGGAGCTAAGGCTGCAACAACAGCCCCTGTTCCGATGAGTGCTTTCTTGGGGGTGCAGGTGCCCGTGGCCGCCCCACCTGTGACAGTCCCACCCCCCACTCCCGGAGGGCGAGGGAACTGCACTTTGCGAGTGTCCAGCCATGACTCCACCACCCATTCGTCTAGCCGCTTGTTGACTGCAACAGAAAATGCAATGTCAAGTCAGATCTGTAGAGAGAAACCACATTCAATTGACAGATTTCATAAAAATATTTAGGTAGACGTAATCTGCACTGACTTATATAAGGAAAAACCATTTTGCAACCACTACTAAGATCTATTTTTCATAGTGGTTGAGATGTGTTTTTGAGACTCCATCCAGAACTTGAGAGATAGGATTCGTACTATAGTTTCGATGGTATAAAAGTTCTGTAATTTCTTTGCTGTAGATTTGTTAAGATTGGAATTTATTCAGGATTATTAATTTATTATTAGAGAATTAAAATTCAGGAGGCAGATTCAGAAATTTTGAGACATTTTAATGCCAAAAATTATTTAAAGTCACTCCCCCTAGCGAAATCGGGGTCTTCCCACACTTTTTCTACTTCCTGAGTGTTGATTTTTTTGGGATACATACTTTGTGTATCTCTTAGTAGTTGTAAATTTCCATTTGCATTCCGCACTGGTTCATAAATTCTCTGTAGCACAGCCCTCTCAATACTATTCCAACATTTATCTTAATTTGACAGAAATTATCTATACTTCACATCCATAAGGCCCGGTTGTTTCAAGTTCGATCAAAGCATAGATTTTTACGAAAACGGATCGTCTGATTGGTGGAGAACGTAAAAATCTATGCTTTAAAAGAACGCTTACTTTAATCCAACTTGAAACAACCGGCCCTAAGTCAACAAACTTTGTAATGGTTGTTATTTATATATCTTTTCTCTTTGATTATCTATGCTTCTTCTTCCCTTGTAACATTAAATATAAAGTACTTAATGTATTCTTAAATGAAAGTGATATCAATTAATTATCCACCTTTTTAATTAGCAAACACAACAATGGTCAACAGATTTGTACCTATGCGATTGTATTGTTGATTGATAACAGAGATTTAACTGTTGTTAAATTAGCAAAAATTTAGCAAAAATCAGTTATCAGTCAACCTTATACCTAATCAAAAACAAATCTTGAATAACAGTTATTGTGTAACTGGTTTTGACTATCACTAGTGTTGAATTTATTTTAAATTTTTCTGTGACAATCCGTGATTTCAGTATTAGAAGCAATGTGAAGTAGTTAGATTGCTGCAGCAATCCTCTTCTACAACTTCTTCATTGTCCTTGGTCAAATTAGACTCTAGACATGTGAAGTCTTTAAGCACCTGGAATTCATTGTAGTCTTTGAAGGCTTAGGGCTGCCAAGCTTTAAACAAAATACTACTATAAGTCAAGTTGATACAACTGGCCCTAATTAAAGTGTCTGCTTTGCGTCTTTATTTTGGTTTTACCCTACTTTACACCAACCCCTTTCGCAGCAAATTTTAAAGAGCCTAACACTTCTGGGACAGCCGGCAGAATTCTTCTCATAAGTTAGGATTTGCATATCCTACAATTTGGCTGGATTCAAAATGTTAGTCAGCATCCACTTATGTATTCAAACCACGGGAATCTATGTTATCTAATATCTAATGATATGAATGTCAGTTAATATTACACAATGGACTAATTTTGTATAAGTACCATGAATATGTGATAGTAGAAATTTAATATCTCAAACCGCAGTTCATGACAGAAGCGAAATAACGAGAGTTTTCTGTAAGTCTTCATCTCTCCAAAACTGAGATTATTCACGTTGCATGTGACAATCTGTAACCTTACAAATAAAATTTGACAAGTAGAGAGAAATGAAAATAGAAAAAAAAAGCATAAAACAGTAATAATAAAATCAACACAGCGTGGATTGAAAAATGTTTAAAGAATAACTAAATATACGAATAGAGTAGAAGATTTTCTATTGTTCAAAAAAAACCCGCTACATATTCGCTCTAATACGGTTCCTGTCATTGCTTTGGTTAGTATTTTATATATCGTACTTAATTCACCTTGCATATTATCTGCATTAAAATATTAAATATGGAAGCGATAACTCTTCTTTTGTAAGACTATTTTTGATATTTTTGTAAGATGAGACATTTAATCATTTGAAATATGGTAAATCATTTCGCCTATGTTGTGTAAATAGAAAACTATGAAACAGTCTGACATGTGAGATCTAAACACCCTATTTTATATTTCCACAAAAAATAAATATACGTTGTTATATCTGGGCGTCCGTAAAATATTAGCATTAAATTTTAAAATAATGGTTCAATTCATTTTTGTATTGAAAATGTTGAATGAATCCCGAGTCGCGCTTGGCGCGAAATCAAACTCATACCCTCGCCGGTATCGCACATTGAAACAAAATAAACAAGGCGGACATACAGTCAACATAGTGGACGTAATATACTCTTTGTCCCCTAATTTCTTTGATACTGATTATTTCTGCCAACGGCCAGTCGTGTCCTCCTTGCATCCGAACCGGCAAACGGCAGCCTTCTACGAGGGAAGACTGGAACAATGAAAACAAAGTGTAGGTTAGGTTGACACTATGTTTTATATAAATATATCTATGAGCTATGGATGTACATTATTAAAAAAAACATTAAATAATACCGCTGAATCACAAATTGCCGTTGCTTCGTCCTCATTTTCAAGCATTTTATGAACGAAATATTCGACAGCACCGCTGAAAAAACAGCAGCGACGCCCGTAAACAATACACTAGGGCATAGACAACAAAACCACCCATAAGCAAGGAGAATATGGCAGAGATAAACTGGAGTTCAAAAAGGCATTAGGTACTTACGTAATTAAAATTAATCGGAAACAATATTGAAATTACGATGAATGCATTATTTTGATGTATCGTGCATAAATTGAGTTACTCTCAAATATAAAAAAAATTATTTCAAGAATTCCAAAAAAATGTTCGCATCCTTTAATGACAATTAAAAAAATATATTTTTCCCATAAAACATTGATTTGTTCATTTGTGATTTTATTTTAATGTATTCTGCCAATTTTAAATGCAAAAAGGCATAATAAACATTCTGTTTTATGAAATGTTTTGTTTGAAGATTTTATTTTCAGTCAAATAATATAAAGCCGATCTCATTTCTCGTTCTTATTGCTTTGACAATATACAGACGTTAATTATCAGTATGTTTGTTTATTTTAGGGACGTCCTTTCTGCAGTAATAATATATCATTGATAATTGAAATCTGATCATCGTTAAATATTTTTCAATAAAATGAGATATTATTAATTCTAATTAATTAAGAACTTTGTATAAAGCATTTGGAGTAACTTTACGTTTACCGGATTCGATATCACTATATCTCATAGACGTACTATAAATGTAGACTAGTCACTAAAAAACAAATCTGAGACATCTAGTTCCTGCTGTCTTCTATTGCGTACTAAATGTATCAGTCAGAAAGAGATAGAAATTATTTTCATAACTACGTATAAGAAAGGACAATAAAACTTAATTTTTACAACGAATGCATATGAAGTTAGTAGCGAAATGCGGTATTTATTCTATGGTTTTTTCTCTTTCTTTTTTATAGCGCAGCATACGTGTAAAAGAGATACAAATATAAACAGAGTTGTGTATTGTATTAATATTTTACAAATATATCGCGCGGACATTTATACATTTTGGACACCCCTAGACCAACTCCCGCAATGTGCATCTATATTCACAGTAATTCGTGTTGTCGTTCTGTGTAGCAGATAATTTGATTTGTAACTAGTCTATATTTATAGTACGTCTGTTCAGTATAAAAACAAAGACTGTTTATAGGGGTGGATCGCTAATCACTTCTGCTGAATCGTCAAATGAAAGAGTGTTGATGGTCCGGAGGTAGAAACAGGAATGATGCTTGATTTTTCTACCTCCAAATTTATTTTTTAAAGAATACCGTGTAGCCTGGCTTGAGTTGGTATTTACACTGTTCCCACTCAGCCAGGCCATTTTACCCCCTACACATTTTATTTAATACAAAATTCAATACCCTCTGGCGACATCGGTACCGTGCCGAAGCCGCCATTTCACACAAAATACAAAAAAATATAAAATATAACAAAAATATGATTCTGTTTGTAATAACGCCTATGTTATATGTTTGTCAGGACGGACGCTTAAGAATATTTTTTCGGTAGGTACGTACGTTAATTTTTGAATTTGTAAGAAAACAAAGAAGGATGCAAAATTCTACACGACAGTGAAAAAGTCAAATGTTTTATATTGACGAAGGCATCAGTTAGAAATACAAAACATTTTAGCCTAAGCCGAAGTACTGAAAGATTTAAATGATTCATTTCAATATTAAAAAAGGCTACTGGATTAGTAATTTCTAAATGATAATTAAAATACCATCAGCGTAAAGCACAAAGTCGAGATTTGTAATCAGGTCTCAGAAAAATGCACTTGGTTGGAAAATGAATTTACGAGTAATAATGATGGAGTGATATGCGGTTGGACACATGAAAAAACATATTTCTTTCTTTTTTATATTGATTTTGTATTTTGAATAAAGGTATTTAAAATGGGAGAGAAATCTAAGAAAAAAAATAAACCCCAAAAGAGACCATTAACTTACGCTGCCAAGGGAGTAGGTAAAGTAAACATTTTGTTTTCGTAGTAAACCGTATTATATTTTTCATACAGATTCATATCAGTGTTGCCGGTAGTGAAAATTTCACACTTTGTGTTTGAAAAACTGAATCAATGTCCAAAGAGCAATTATTTTTGATATCCAGTCCTGTGACGCAGTAACATTCGATTATATAATTATTTTATTCGCAAATGTTTGTAACCGGTATACAAACGTTCAAAGTTGATTTTTCAGATGTGACCATTGGTCATCAACATTGCGTGCCCGGGGGGAGATTTCCTCGCGTTCCGCGGGAAATGGGATGGCTTTGGACGTCTAGGGATGTGCCAGGATTACAAGTATGTTTTAAATGATGTAGTGGTATTACATTTTTTTTTTACTTTTGAAATTATAACGTCTTATTGAAACTATTGATAAAAAAGTGCACACATATAAGGTAAGAGCTAAGAGGTTCCTATCATCAGGGTTCCTCAAATGAGAGGAACCTCGGACCCCTTCGTGAGTTCGTCAGGATGTGGGTGTCGCGTTGGGAACTGCTTCGTGGGTGATCTGTTTCTAAAAGTTTCTAAGATATCTCTACATAAGAGAGTACGGGCATTATCCTTGGCTTTACCCAACCGAGTTCCTTCAGGGTATGCTTGGCTACAATAGTTTAGAGACTAGAAGGAATATGTATCTGATTATGCATTTTTATCGATTGTTGCGCGTTATGATCGATAATCCAGAAATTATGCGGACCATTGGTTTGTATGTTTCCGATAATTACCTAAGACAGCGTCAGAATAGATTGTTTCACATTCCAATACACAGGACCAACCTGCCAATGGTATGATAATGCCTGTTGGAAGAGCTACTGCTATGCTGAACAATATTACTCTGGACATTGACCTGTTCCATGTCTCTGAGAGGGTATTCCGAAGCAGGATTCTCCTACACCTTTGATGTGAATGATTTTATATATTTCTTCAATGAACGAACTTTGAGGTGACATATATAATAATTAAATAAAACACGACTTGGTATACACCACTAAATATTTATTTTATTTATTCAATATGAATAAATACCTCCACAAGTTTCGGGAACGAAGTTCCCTTCCTCAGGAGGATACAAAGTATACTTAATTAAATGATCATTATATATTTACCTAGTGGGGTGGAGAGTAGGCGAAGTAAATAGGAGGAAAGGGGGGGGTGGGTTGTTGGGGAATAATTAAGGGATTGTCAATGTTGTTTTTTTTTTAAATTTATAATTGGAAAAATTTTAAGAATGAGGTTGTTTCGGAATTGAATTTGACTGGTTATTATATTGTTATTAAGGTTAATATTTTTTCTTATTTCTAAAATTTCGAAACTATCTAATTGTCTATTAATTTTGTTATTTTGTAAAATTTTTAGACCTAAAGTGTGGTTATGTTCCAGCAAATGGTTTGTTAATTCCGAGTATCCACTGCTATTTAAACATCTTTAATTCTTTTTTCAATACTTCTCATTGTTTTGCCTATGTAAAAGGCAGAACAATCTTTACATTCCAATTTATAAATTCCCGATTTTTTAATAGAGCTATCCTTATTCTTGTTGTTTAAAATAAAATGTTATAATTTATTATTAGTATAGAAAGCGGGTATAAAACTGTTAGGTATGTTTTTTGAAATGGCGTTAGATATTAGATTATTACAGAATAATAGTTTTCTCCATTTTTTATTGCTATTATTTTGTTGAGGATATAAGTAAGACACAGTAAAGACAGCAATATCCAAATATGTAAATAGTAAATGTAATATGTAAATAATTAAAGCAGCAATATCCACTATTTGAAAACTTGAAAAAAGGTGACAACTGTTTTCAAAAATTTATTTGCGATTTAAGTTTTATAGATTTTTTAACGTTTCTGGAGCAGTGACAGATTTTTTGTATTTATCTCAGAATCATCTCAGTGGGATATTGCTGCCTTTGCTTTTATCCCCTCATATGTCCATAATTTTGCTATAGTATATGTACCTACCTATATAGGTATATCATCCTGTTTTTTATAAATTAATTTAAAAAAAATTAATATGATGTATTTATTTAGTTTCGGCCAGATTGGCGACCCGGTGCAGTGAGGAGAAGTGTAGCCAGAATAATAAAACGTTACACAAGAAATGTTATTGACTCTGGACCTGACCTGGCGACCAAGTTAAAAAAAAAGCTTGCCAGTAAAACGGCTCTCGGGAAGGCCGCACACGGCAAAAACGCATTTAACCACGATGACCACGACGACAAAGCTACACCAACGTTTGTCATAAAGAATGTCGATGGCGACTATATTGTCACTCTGCAGGAACTTAAAGACATTAAGACCCGTAAGGTCACGGATTATCCATACGCTGACGGACCGCCGTACACATTCAAAGTACTAAACAAATCGGCGGACGAAATGAAAAGGATCGAAAGAAAGAGAGAACGGGCTAGAAAGTACGCGGAAAGTTTATTATTTCAAGAAGCGTTTGATAACATTTGTAGAGAGATATATGACAATATGGACAGAGAAGAGCTATGTAACTTCGCTTCAAAGAAAAACACTTGCGTTTGCCAAGCTATACAAGAAGAAATATTAAATAACTTTTCAAGTTCCGTCGGTGACGTCTCTGGCTTGTGTCCATTGACAGGAAAAGAATCGTCGTGCGGAGAAGAAGAATGGTCTATAGAATTCACGCCGCCCATCGCGAGGTTCGATCCGAACAGGAAGATGAGGAGTAAGATGAACAGAGCCACCCAGTTTGAGCCGAAGGGCACGACAGATGAAGATGACGAAGCGAACAAGTGGAAACATTCGATGCTTGACGGCAAGGGGGGTCGAGGGGATTTAGATGGTCAAGACGGTTTAGATGGTCAAGAGGGTGGTAGCGGTTTAGATGACGGTTCAAAGAAAAAGAAAGGCACAAAAAAAGGATCCAAAAAGTCTTCAGCAATGAAGAGTAAGGAAACTACAGGAGCGATGACATTCATTTCAGATAAAGATAAATTTGAAGAGTGTACTCCCGTTGCTGATCCGTGTTGCGTTTGCCCTGTTTGTTACGACGATCCGTGCTGTTACGGCTATTACTATTGTGTATGACTTTACATCGAATTTTATTCCCCATTTTTTTTTCCAATACCTACATACGCATGCTTACGCATATTATTTTATAATAACATTATCGCGTACCCCTATCTAATTTGCTTTAAATTAATTTACTGGACGACCGAATTAAGATTGTGTGCAAGCAAGCGTGAATGTGTGTCTGAGTGTAAATATATGTGTAAGTGTGATGTTTGTATGCTTGTATGTAATATCGTAAACGTAATGTTTTGGATCTTCTTTTATAATGCAAAACTATTAGTTGTGTTTCACATTTTACTAAAACACTTCTCGTGATTGATTGGTTTAGCGACTACACATTTTGAAATGATAACGGTGTGTTTAGTTTTAGAAATTTTGAAAAATATCAACGCTTGTCGCTTTCGAAGTAAAGAAATATTATCCAAGCCGCTTAAGTAATATCTTTAACATGTATATATGGGACTATTGTATTGGATATTCCTATATGTTTGACTAATCAATAATATGAGTTAGATATTTTGAAAATATACCCCAGTATTTCGTTATTGAATGGCAAACAGTTTCGTATTTAGGTACATTCGCCAAAATTGCGTTCAAGGGTACAGATTTAAAAAAAAGTTACATACAGGGTTATTTGGAAAACATTAATAACCTCGCAGAACTATATTCCTGCCTTGATTATGAGTCGAAAATGTGTGCAAGCAGTCATGACCTAAAATCAATAGTTATGGAATAATGCATTATCAAAGTTTGAATTTTTTTCAATATTTCTGACTATTTTTTACAAAACGTTGAACTATTATTACAGTAATTTATATCGATTACGAACAATTCATTCGTTTCTAATATATAAGTTAAACAAAATGATAAAAACACTGCTGAAACTCTCATTGGAATGTTTTCCAATTGGAATTCGAAGGTTTTTATTATTTTATTTGATTTGTATTAAAGGTACTGAATTTTTCATATTCGACATAACGTACTGTAATGATAGTCCAACTTTTTACAAAAAATAAGTCAGAGACATTGAAAAAAAATGTAAACTTTGATGTCGCATATCTCCATAACTATTATTGTTAATTAGGTCATGGTTGCTTGAACATATTAAACTCTTAATCAAGGCAGGTATGTAGTCCTGCTAAGTTTTTAATGTTTTCCAAATAATCATGTTTAGTCTATGTTTTTTTTTCCAATTTGGCGAAGAAGATTTTCTCTTGGACTGTAAATTCGATTAGATATAATATATGTATATTCGTGCGATTCAAATCGCTTTATAATGCAATGGGAATGAAAATCCGTAATCCTTGCGTTTTGATTCTGGCTATTTATGTTTTGCTTTACAGCAAATCCTCTAAATATTTTTAACATGCACCGACGATTAAATATTAATAACTTTCAGATAATTTCTTTTTTTTTACGATGTCTTTTGTTTTTTAATTTTTTTTTGAGTTGACGATGACAGTTTTATTTTTATTATTTTTTTATTTTGTAATATTATTTAATTTTTAACCTTTATAGATTATTTTTGTTGAGTTTGTGTTTATTTTAGTTATTATTTTTATTTATTATTATTGATTTATTATTTATTTTTACTTTTAGTGTTTTATTAATAAAATACTTATTTCAATTTATATTTTGTTTTACTGTTTCTTCAATAATATTTAATATTTACAAATAGGTTTACACTACAGTTACTTCTTACATAACGACCTACCTGCTTAACGAATTTCCGGATTTACGACGACGCGGCAGCGCGGCACACTGAACTGGTCAAATTTTTTATGGTTCTTCGTACACATGCTTATTAGTGGCATGTGTGTACGCACATTGCTAGTAATGAGCATTCTCATTAGTGGCATGCTCAAAAATCAACCGTCGGTTGTCATGAGAAGGGGTATCTTTTGATAATGTGTGAACAGGCTTGCTTATTACGAGCATGCTTATGTCATTCGCGGCTAGTATCAATTATCAATGCGATCTTCTCAGTCCGCGACAGATGAAACAAATATGGCGCGTTGGGGATGTGATAAAACATTACTTTTCGTGACTTATTATAGGAATCACGAATGTCTTTGGAATACTCGGTCACCGCTATGTAAAAATAATATAGCAAGAAATAATATTTAGGAAACTTTATTAAAAGACATGAATGATTCAAATCTTACAATAAAAATTATAAAAACTAAAATCAAAAATATTTTGATTTATTGGTTCACTTGAATTTTCTATTTCAATTTTGCAAAGTTTCAATTTTGAACTAGAGTTCCTCTCTATTCTATGACAAGAGCATGCCACTAATAAGCACGTGTGTTTGATTGTTAGCTTTGAGCGTGTTTATTTATGAGCATGCTTAAAATAAGCATGCTAATAATGAGCAAGTGTGTACAGTTGTTAGGGCATGCTAGTTTTGAGCATGCCAATGAGCTTGCCAGTAATGAGCATATGTATCTGTACCTTAAATCGACCGCGTTTAAGAAAGAAACAAAGCGTGAACGTAAGATTCACTAAATTATTTGGTAATTCAGACGGTCTTTCTCAATTGACATCATTTTTATAATTTTTATTAAATGTAAACGGTGTTCCTAGATTAACTGGGAACATTGTTTTTTTAGAGACTTTGAAAAACAATGGAACCTTTGTACCCCCTCAACAATTTATTTATAACTTAATCCTTGACCCGTGCAACGCCGAGTATGAACAGCTATATATAAAGGTTATATATAAAAGGGAACGTCTGACAAATGCTTTAAATCTAAAGAACAGCTGAATCGATTTTGTTGCGGTTTTCTCCATCGTATTGGAAATAACTCTCGGAAGATATTATTATTCATATATCGCGCGGTACTACGATACGGTGCGGTAAGAAATCACATAGCAGAAGTCTTCTTTAGCAGTACAAATAATAGTCGCGCAGGTTAGGAAAAAGTGCGGCACACGAAATAAGACAAAGGGTTTTAATAGACTCTTATCTGTACGTTCAATATTACAGAAAACTTACATGAATACACAGCCCTGATGATGGACCCTGCAATGGGATCCGAAACATCATGAAAGTTGTGTCTTCTGTCCCTGGTTGGTCAAGAAAAGACGAAATATGGCAAAGGTTTCCTAGATGTGATGAATATGTCATAAAATAGTGGATTTACATGATTTCAAACCCAGAGGTGATGGCATCGATAGCTGAAAGTAACTCAGTGTCTGAGTAATTTCGTGAAAATGGACGGAAATTTGTAACAGGAACTAAGAAGCCGGGGATGCGCGCGCTATTTCATTTCACCAATGAGCACGCGCGGTGATAGAGTTGGCCGTCAGATGGTAGGGTCCGTTCACTTTATGAAAGTCACTTGCATTAGTGTGAGTAATACCCTCTGTAAAATGTAAATTGTGCAGTGGTATTCGTTTTTTAAACCAACTCCATTAGCCGCTTCAGTAATACTCTGACCGACGAGCGGAGCGGTCGTTTCTTTGTTTAATATTTTTTTGCATAATAATACGGTAATCACAAAATCACTAATGTGTTAAAGTGAGGAGAGGGGAAATCGCTTTTAGGTCAAGCAAAGGAGAGTTTTAAATGTATCTTGAAGAATTATATAAATATATAAAGATTAGTTATGGAAATATAGTTATACGAGGCGAGTAGGTAAGCAATCCATATCTCAATGGTGACGTCACTATTTTATGGTGACTCGTGATTCGTGATAAGTTGTCTATTGCATTAGTGATGGGAAATTTAGTTCAGTTGACTGAACTATTGTTCATCATGTCGTCCATACAAGTGGACTGTTCATTTTTAATCATTGTACAACAAACGTGTAAATGTAAACGTGACATCACTATTCTGACAACAGAAACAGAGGATGTCCGAGAAAGTCCTGGCATTATCCGGTAGATCAGGAGAACGGCTGAAGTGAACGAGTGGAGAGTGGTATTGTAATATGGTACGACAGAAGAGGGGCATTTTATTCTTTCAGAGTACATTTGCGGAGAAATATGGTGTAGGTTAGGCTCACATAATTTTTTTAATGTATATGAGTTGTTTACACTAAAAATCATTTATATAATTCAGTTGAAACTAGTATCATATGATAACAAATTGTTTGTTTTTGATTTCGTTTTGCAGATTGCATTTAACCACTTGCACAATTGATTTTTGACATTTCAAATCAAATGGTTTGACCAAGGCCAATAAGCATAGAAAAATTTGATAGCAATTGAATAAAAAAATCCGGTAACTACCTACTGGAGGATTTGAATCGATTCTCAAAAATTTCAATTGTTTTTAATTCTTATCATCAAACGTCAGTGGAGAATACGGTATTCGCGAAAATAAAAAACTATCGTTTCAGGATTTGATTAAGACGCACGGAAAAGAATTAGGGTTAGTAAAGTATAATGGGGTGCTTCGAGAGTGGACAATATCGATCCTTGCATTTTGAATAAGGAGCATATCAATAATGGGAGAGAAAACAAAAAAAAGGAAACCGAAAAGGAGACCGTTAACCTACGGTGCCAAGGGAGTAGGTAATGTGGACGAATTTTTTTAAATCATACTTCAAAATATATGAATATTCGGCGAACTGTGATAGGAATTATTTGAAAGCAATCGTGATGTTAATTCATGTTACATTAAGTAATTAAATATTTTTAAGCGAAATTCTGGCTCCATGAAAAGAGAAGAAAGCATGCACAACCTGTTAAAAACCAAGATATAACCAAAATTTGAAAAATATTCGTACCTATATGAACATTTATTTTAATCTTTTCAACTACTTTTATTTATTTTCTTTTATTCACTATCCAATTCACATAATTTTTTTATTGTCTATAATATAGAATTAACAACATTATGAATCTTCAAGTTTGTGTTTACTGGGGTATTATGCCGTGTTGTTACGACCTTTCGAGCCGACGTTTCGGATCCCATTGCAGGGTCCATCATCAGGGTCCATCATCAACAACACATCAGCCCTGATGATGAACCCTGCAATGGGATCCGAAACGTCGGCCCGAAAGGTCGTAACAACACGGCATAATATCACAGTAAACCCAAACTTGAAGATTCTGAGTGGCCGTGAAAACCTAAGAACATTCTTAACATTATGAAATTTGTTAATAATTAATTATTATTATTACTTATTTTTATTGGCACTAAGATTTATTCATATAATAACTAAGTACTTTATATAAATAATAAATATTCTTGCACATCTACTGTACCTACTGGAAGAGCACTGTCTGCTATAATACAGTAAAATACTAATGTAGCAGGCAGGGCGTCAAATGAATGTAGTGTTGACTTTGCTGCCAAGACCCTCAGCAACAATGAAACATGCTTATATAATTTTGCAAACACTATAAAAAGTTGTCACCTATGAATGTGAAATAAATCTATCTATCTATCCAGTGATATAATAAACTGTAAATACGTTACAAGCGTGAAATCTAGGCAACTCAAAAGTAAGGTAATTGCCTTACTTGCATTCGTTATCGAACGGACCTTCTTTGTGATCGGGCGCGATGCTACGCCGAAAAAAGTCCCGTGGAAACAGAGTATCGTATACTATTGTAAGAATGAGTACGTTATTTTAGTCACCGTGACTTCAAATTACCTGATTTTTCTGTCTACACGCAGAGCGTTTGTGAAATAAGTGTGCCATGATTTATTGTCTCTTGCAATGCGATATTTACTACCGGAATAACTAATACTATGGGAATAACGTTTCTATATTATAATACGTCAATGTATCTATCTATCTAAATGAAAAAAAAGCTTTAACTAGTTTCACCGGCTATAAAATAGTGTCAAATTTTTGCAGTAAGTATTGAGCATTAACATTGAAAAAAAAAAACGCAATTCGATTATGACATTCTCACACTGTAAGTTACTAACTGGGTTCTATTCAACACCACCTTACTTTGAATTTCTCCTCATTATGAATTCTTCGTTTTAGTCTCAAAACTAAAACGTCACTATGAAAATAGTACAAACCGACAGATGTCATGCATGTAATGTCCGATAAAATAACGCGTCAGACTTAAAATATATTATTTAAATTAATAAATGTTAAAGTAATGAATGATTATTGCATTATCATCCGGAATACGTTTCTCTGCCAACATACGCAACGATCGTTGGCCAGGAAGTGGGTCAAATATTAATATCAAGATTTGTAGCTTATAGAAAAATGAAGCTAAATAAAAGTGTGTAAAAAAATCTAAAATAACGGTTCTTGTAATTTAGCGGGTTTGATACTACATTTGATCATGGGTTCGATTCCAGGTGAAGTCACAAAATATGATTACTTCAAGCCTGGGTATTTTTTTATTATGTTTCCACACAGAAATTGGGCCTGACGGTCTGTTGAAAATGATTAAAATTGAAACATATTATTTTTTTATTAATATCGAGGTTGCAAAACTGATAACATATATTTCATCGAAAATAATTATTTCTATCCAAATATATACGCAAATCAATTATCGTACGTACGATTAAATTGGTCTAGTTTAAACACATTATTGGATTTTTGGAAGGGCACTTTAAATGCAAAATAATTTTATTCATACACATTTAGGTACTAAACGTAAGGACTATATTCATTTATGTGATTTTTATCAAATTTTAAGTGCATTTAATAACCATCCTATTAAAAATCAGACAATGCCATTGTGGGCATCGTAAGTTTAATTCTTTTAATTTGTTGAAATTTTTTTATGTATATTTTGTGCAATTTAGATAATGAAGTTAGGTTATCCTTCTTCTTCCTCAGCCTTCATCTTTCCACTGCCGGATAAAGGCCACTTTCGCACCCTTTCATCCTCCCTTATTATTTGCTAAGTGTAGTTGAAGTTAGGTTATATCAATGTTTTACAGGTACTAGTAATGAATTATGGCTTGTCTCGTACAAAATATAATGTGTTTACAGACGTAACTCTCGGCCATCAATATTGCGTGCCGAAGGGTAGATTTCCTCCGGTTCCACGGGAAATGGGGTGGCTTTGGACGACAAGGGATTTACCGGACTTGAAGGTATATTTCAAAAGTCAATCTTTCCTATCTAATTAGAAAAAGGCTTTTTCATAATTTCGATGAACCGAAATCATGAAAAATCATCGAAAAAAATACATTTGTAAAGATTCAGAGTCCTTTGTATGTGTAGAAGTAGCAGCTCTATTCCGGGGGTCTCGTTTATGTCGTTATATTATATTATCTCCTGTATTATCTTCTCCTCACTCGGTCCAATAATATTACTCCTGCTACTCCCCTAAGGCAACTCATTACGGCACCCTGGAAATAAAACACATAGAAAGATCTAAATTTTGGCGGCTTGGACGCGAATTGCTAATTCGAGAGGAGAGAGGACTATAAGGATAATAGAAATTTTGTTATTATTTTTATTTAATTTATTTAATTACATTATGTGTAAGTGTGTTAATTACATATCGTATATTTAAATAACAGAATGAGAATCTTAACGCTTACCCACCTTAAAAGAGAATTTAATGCTCGTTTTTAAAAGTTATATTATATCATATGTGGGGTATAAGAGCAAAGGAAACAAAATCACAAAAAAAAATAATACAATATTGAATACAGTCATCGAGGATAACTAATTTATAATATACTGTATTCGAGATTCAATAAGAAATATAGCCTGTTAATTTATAGGAAACATGATTTTGGATTTTGAATAAACAGAAATTAGTAAAACATTTTTTATATATTAATATGGATAGATATTGCTGCTATTGATTTTACACTCCACATATAATTGAAAGTAATACGTTTTTAACTACTTTAAAAACTTACAGATCGAAAATATGCATTTTTTTAGTTTCGACCAGACTGGCGGCCCGGTGCAGTAAGGAGAAGCGTTGTGAGACAGATACAACGTTTTCACAGAGGGGGTTTCGACACCGGGCCTGACATATCGACGAAGACGAAAAAAAAACTAGCCACTAAAACAAATCCTTCTAAAATGGCTGGCATGGCACTAGACGACGACGAAGAGCGGGTAAAGCCAACGTTTGTTATAAAGAAAGTTAACGGCAATTACATCATCGCTCTGCAGCAGATTAAAGACATCAAGACTCGCAAAGTTGGCGATTTTCCGTACACAGATGACCCTCCTTACGATTTCAAAATTCTTAACAAGTCACAAGAGGAAATGAACAGATTCGAAAGGAACAGGGAGCGCAGTCGAAAGTACGCGGAGCGTTTATTGTTTAATCAGGCGTTTGATAACGTGTGTCAAGAAGTGTACGACAAAATGGATAAACAAGAATTGTGCAATATGGCCTTGCAGAAAGATACGTGCGTATGTAAAGCTATACGATCAGAACTGTTAAATAACTTTGTCGCACATGACGATACTCACGAACTATACCCGGTAGAAGAATCGTCATGCGAGGATGAAGATTGGGCGATCGAATTTACGCCGCCAATCGCCAGGTTCGACCCCAACAGGAAGATGAAAGCTGGTCGATTCAACAAGGCTACACAGTTTGAAATAAAACCAACGCAGGAAGAAGAAGAAGAGAACGCGAAGAGGAAGAAACTGCATTCGATTGGCGGTTCGGATGATGTAAGGGGTGATAAACTTAGAGGTGATGGAAACGGATCTGAGTATAGTTATGGAGAGGACGGAGGCAAACGTAAAAAGAAGAAAGGAGGTGCGCATGGTGCAGGGAGCGATGGAGGTCTCGGCGGAGCTGGTGGCGCAGGTGGCGGGCGAGGAGGAAGAGACGGAAAAGGTGCAGGTGGTGGACGAGGTTCGGGCGCTGCGGGCGGTGCTGGTGGCGCGGGCGGTGCTAGCGGTGCGGGCGGTGCTGGTGGGGCGGGCGGTGCTCGTGGTGCCGGGGGTGCTGGTGGTGCGGGCGGTGCTCGGGGTGCCGGGGGTGCTGGTGGTGCCGGCGGTGCTCGTGGAGCTGGTGGTGCCGGTGGCGCTGGAGGTGCCGGCGGAGCTGGAGGTGCCGGTGGCGCTGGTGGTGCAGACGGCGGAGCTGGAAGCTTAAAGAAACGTAGATCTGACAGTCAGGAAGAGTGTTCACCCTGTTACCCCGTAGATCCATGCTGTGTTTGTCCCGAATACTGCTATTATAATCCGTGTTGTTATAACAATCCGTTTATTTGCTAAACAATATATTCTGATGAATAATAATACTTGCATTCGCGGTGCTTAGAAACAAAACTCTATTCCAATTTGCATTAATTTTCATCGCAAACAAACCGATCTGTTCAAACTGTATTATTGTCGATTTGAATATTCTGCCGAAACACATTAAAAAAATAAATTTTGTAATTAAGGTTTAAATAATTAAATAGTTTAAAAAATACACAAATATAGATAAAAATTATTCGCGTATTTATATTTTAAAAATGCTATAAATTTTTATAATTGAAAAGAATTTCGAAAAATACAAAGCAAATGAATGAATTAAATTCATAGGCGATAAATTAATTTATGTTTTATATTCAATATTATTGTTCTGATACTTTATTTTGAGTATTAAAATTTTCGCTTGATATTTTGTTTAAATTATTTCAAGTTTTTTTATCGCACGCAAAGACTTTGCTGCGATAATTATTCTTTAAATTGTATGCAGTTTTTCTATGCAGAATTTATACATTTTGCAATATGTAATTCCTACACCTGATTATGAGTAGATAGCTCCTTTTGAATGTTACTTTAGGCTCAAAATATTTTGAGGTTGTTCAAATTTTTCATAGAACACAGTACTGGATTTTTATCCCACGGGAATATCATTAATCGAGATATATTATACATGTCTCGTAGAGGCGAAATTATACATATTTTTATATTTCTTTATAATTACAACACACATGTGAAACGGGTTGTAAAACTTAAATATATATACAACTTCCGAAAATTTGATAGATATAGTATTCTATCACGGGTAGAAATGGTGAACGTTAAATTGTGTAAAGTAAACACTTAAGCCAGCCGCACGATAGGTCGTAAGTCCTATGAACACCCAACGACTTGCATACCTATGTTCCCATAAAAAAAATATAATATATCTTGGTTGCTTTAGGTGTCAAAAGTTAGCAGGATCTTGCGATAATTGTCATTTTTTTACTGTCTGCCTGATTTTACTGACTGAATGCGAAGCTGCAAAGTCAAGTCAAAGAACACTAAGCTTGATTTGATGATGACGGCTCAAATTATCTTTATTGACGGATATACTTTGATGGTATAATAACAGAAAAGATTATCTATAAAAAAAAAATTTGAGTCGAGTAAATTAGGTTTATTCAGAAAAAATAGTTCTATCCGTAAAACACATAAATATTTTCCCAAAAACTATAGAAAGTTAAATAACATGTATAGTATTTAAAGACTTTGAAGCTAAAAAATAACACAATGATGCATCACGCGTTGCAGTTTATCAGCTGATTCACTTTTTATTTTATTTTATACGAAATATGTCATCTCATAAAATTTGGTTTGCTTATTGCTTTTGCGTAGCTAAAAATCAGCCTTCAATCATGAAAAAAAGGTCTTTTCCTCAAATTGGCAATTTCCACATGGCTTCTGTTTAATTAAGGGGTTACACCACCCTGGGAGCTGGATATTTAGGTAAAAATTGGGTGATTCTTTTTACAAAAAGATGGATTAATTATTTAATTTTTTATTTGAAATTTAGGTAAAAATTGGGTGATTTCTTTTTTACAAAGAGATGATTAATTATTTAATTTTTTATCGGTACTAATTCGTACGTATTCAAATATTATTTTATATGAAAATGTTTAAAAAAAATAGCCGCGTCATATCTATTCACATTGAGCATATCTATTCACATTGAGAGATAGAAAAAATGGATATGTAAGCATTAAAAAATCAATAAACACTATAATTCGATGATATTAATTGATTTCTTAATCTTAATTTATGGCTATAACACTACCAAGAAGCTACTTGTTTTCACAGCCCCAACTCGCAGCCAAAATATATATATAATTCTCTGTACAACAATAATCTGCATCAAAAATAATTTTTCGTGAAAACTTACCAAAAATATTGTCACTTAACAATTATTAAATACTTCTTTAATAACTGCAAAATATCTTAGTGGGAACATTATTTATATAATCATCAAGAAAACACTTTGCATAAACCACTATTTTGCCTAGTTATCGAGATGTTTCGGGGCCAATGGTCCCTTCATCATGATACAACGTGTACTTAAAATTAAAAACCGAAGAAAAGAAATTAACAAAATCAAAAATAAATATATGGGAGATAAATAATATAATAATTAGAAAAAGTGTTAATAAAAATGAGTATTATAATCTTTTTTGCAAATAGTTACCCTTTAAATTTATTTAAATATTAGGTCCTTACATATGAAATTGGCGTTTAGTATGGGAGGAACATAAAGCCGATTTTTTTTTATTAAAATACATTTATTTAATCAAAGTATGTACCATTGCTATCTATGCACTTTTGCCATCTCATAGGTAGTTCATCGGTCCCTGTACTAAAAAAACCATTCGGACGGGAATCAATAAAATCTTTGAAGGCGGTTTGGACTGCCCCATCGGAGTTGAATTTTTTCCTTTGCAAGAAGTTATCCAAATTTAAAAAAAAATGGTAATCTGTTGGGGCAAGGTCCGGAGAGTACGGTGGATGTCTTAGACATTCCAATTGAAGCTCCTCTAATTTGGTAGCCGTCTGTTGTGCAGTGTGTGGTCTAGCGTTATCATGAAGCAGCAGTGGCCTAGAGCGATTAACCAGCCTCGGTTGTTTAGCAGCTAGCTTTTCCATCATGGTTTGCAGTTGCTGACAATAGACATCTGCCGTAATCGTCTGGCCAGATTTAAGAAAGCTGTAGTGAACGACACCAGCACTAGTCCACCAAACGCTCACAAGTAACTTTTTTGGAGTCAATTTTCGCTTGGGGCATGGTTTGGCTGGTTCGGCAGGGTTCAGCCATTGCGATGAGCGCTTCCGATTATCGTACAGGATCCACTTTTCATCACAGGTAATGATTCGATTTAAAATCCCTTCATTATTGTGCCGGTTGAGTAATGCAACGCAGCAGTCAACGCGCGTTTGTTGATTTGCTTCACTCAATTCGTGAGGTACCCACCTTTCAAGCTTTTTCACCTTACCAATTTGCTTCAAGTGGATTAAAACAGTTTTATCACTAACACCGCAGCCTGCAGCTAACTCGGATGTGGTTTGCGATGGATCCGCTTCCACAATAGCCTTCAATTCTTCATTATCAACTTTGGTCTCCGGCCGTCCACGGGGCTTGTTCTGCAGGTCGAAATTTCCAGAACGAAAACGTTGGAACCAAAAACGCACTGTGTTTTCTTTTGCGGCACCGTCGCCATACACATCATTAATCCTTCGAGCCGTTTCTGCAGCACTGGCGCCACGGTGGAACTCGTACTCGTAAATAACGCGATATTTCAAGTTTTTCATTTTGTAAACTGAGTGACGCAAAGAAAAAAACAATTGAGGAAAAAACAAATGAATTATAATTTTCAAAACACAAATACATGAGTAAATAGCTGTATAAATTTGGATTTGGAATTCCTAACCAAAGAGAAGATATTTGAGATCAAATTTGCCAGTACGGCAAAACGCCAATTTCATATGTAAGGACCTAATATTTAAAAATTCCCATTTTTACTTCCTTTATATTAACTCGTGGCGTCTGCTTGCTTGCCGGCTTGCCGTCGAAAAAACTTTGGATCGATTTTTAACCCTTTTACCGTGATCCAATCGAGCTGCAACTTTGCAAGCAGACTCGTGGCGATGATCAAGAAGATCTATCAAATTTTCGTTAAAAAAAAATAATACATTTTTTGATTTTTCAAATTTTGAATGGTTTTTTCATACAACTTATTAAGTTGTATGAAAATATTTCAACGCGTCTGGTAGACGTGAAACCTGATTATAGCATAATTTTGGATTTTCGGAAATTTTTTATTACTCTCATTCGTAGCGTCGCCCGACGCGTAGGTTAAGCGAAAAACATGGTTCAACTAGTAAATGAGAAAGGGAGTATAATAAAAACTTGGTTTTTATGGGTTACTTTTTTGTTTTTGTTAATGTCTATACCTACTTCTAATTTTAATTTTAAGTATACCTTGTATCTTGATAAAGAGACCATTGCCCCCGAAATATGTTAATTGAATAAGCAATTGTTTTATACAAAGCGTTTCCTTTTCTAAATGAAATGTTAACATTAGAAATACAATAATGCGGTCTCTTGTCAGCTATCGGATATAATACATAATCATTGAACATAAATCACTTTGCAGGGTGCTAGTATCGGTAAGTGACCGAAGTATGAAATGAGACAATGACGTATACGACGTTCCTAACTTCAGAACGGTTGTACCCGCGCTGCTAAAATACACAGTTGGAAATTATACTGTAATCTGCCTATCACGGCTCCCGTCCCGAGTTTAATCAATAATGTGTACCAATGAAATTACCAGATTTGCCACTTAGCAGCCGTGGGACGCCGCCAGATGTCGTCTAAGTATTAGGAAGCTTCGAAACAAATAGATTTTGTGAATTCCAAACTCAAAAACTCATGCCCGAAAAAACCTTTTTAACTTCATTATAATACGGAGGTACCTTAATTTTAAATGAATTTTGTGATAACTTTGGCTGGGTTGTGCTTTAAAAGTCTGAAATAGAACATTTATGAATTTGAGTAAAAACTGGTTAGAAACGTCTATGGCGATTTTAATATTTGAATTAATCAAATTGAGAATATTATATTTGTTACAGTACTTTTTTAAATTCCGCTATTTCTGTTTTATAGTAATAAAATAATGGCTTTAATAAGCTGTTAGGTTTTCATGGTTATTGCTTATTTCACGTGAGTTTTTGTCGAAACCAAGATGTCAAATCTCATTCTAGTGTTCATTATCAGAGGTGTGTTAGCGTTAGTTTAAGAATAAATATATGAGACCATGCTCAGTGCGCGATTGATGGATTGTTTCATTGTATTAAAAGATTAATGTTTTATATACTGTTTTATATATAGCAGTTACCCGTCGAAAATGACGGAACATTGTTTCGCGTTTTTGCTAAGCCGTAGTATTTATTTATAGTATCTTTTTGGCGGTGCACGGATAGGCAGCGGTAGCAACATCGCTATCGCTGCCGCCTTCGGGTTTGCTGGTCCGGCGTTCAAGCCCCATCTCCGGCCGTTTAATTTCGTTTTTTTAGCCATGAACGAAATTACGGACGTTCCAAGATATTACGGGGACAGGCAGACGGACAGACAAAAAAGTATTATATTTGATGTTATAGTGACAGCATATTTCTGGTGAAAATGTAATGTAGTCGGGGTTTTAGTGAAAACATATGCATATCATCGTATCCAAGTACATTTTAATTGGTATGAATGTATCTATTATTCCTAGTGAAAATATATTTTCACTAGGAATATACATAAATACAGACACGGGTGAAACATTTTACAGCTGTCCGATTCCAGATGTTTTGTTCGGCGCTTTTCTCAATCTATCCTAACCTAACCTTAACTAGAAATTAATATGCAAAGTAGTTGACGAATATTAATTTAATTTAATTTTCTGATACATTTGCGTTTAATGTAAAAATATACATATGTATGTAAAAAGATGCATATTGTGATTTGAATATATAAAAGAAAACTTTTTAAGATACCTAATATAGATATTATTATTTACACTCGCATTAATATATTTGCCAACAGAAAAATTAAAATTGATTTGTGAAAATCAAAACATACCTAATGATACTGTGTAGTGAAACTTTAAATTCATTGTTTGATGCATTTTCACCGCCTGAATTGGAAAAACATATTTATTCCAGTGAAAATACATTTTCACTAGAATCGTGCTATCGCTGTAATATACAGAGTAGGTATAACATTTACTGACTTATACATACTGATCATTCATGCTCTCATATTATGCATCATATACTCCTGCCTCCAAACACAAGTTTTAACTTTTCTGGGGACAGTTAAACACGTTTTAAAAATGTAATATTCATTGTCACTTTAACATGTATGTATTTATTTTATTTTCAATAAAGAAATTTAAAAATGCAGAGATAGTCCACAATACCTTACAGGTGGATTCCTGCCTTGATTATGAGTCGAAAACTTTCAAGAAACCATGACCTAATATCAAAAGTTAAGGAGATATGCGACATCAAAGTTTGCATTTTTTTTTTCAATTTCTCTGACTTATTTTTTCCACAACGTTGGAATATAATTTTATTAACTTATATCTAATATGATAAATTCATTCCCTTAATGCAAGTCAAATAACATGATAAAAACTTTCCAATTCCGATTTGAATTTTTTCAGGGTTTTTATTATTTTATTTAACTTTTATTGAAACGAATGAATTTTTCGTAATTGATATAAGTTACTGTAATGATACTTCAACGTTTTGTAAAAAATAAGTCAAATATTGAAAAAAAAGCCAATTTTGATTAGGTCATGGTTGCTTTCGACTCATAATCAAGCCAGAACTCCAACTGTAAATTGTGGTATTGTGGACTAGCTCTGTTAGACCATATGGTCTATATACCTATATAGGTATATAGGTACCGTAGGTATAAATAGGTATATATACCTATATAGGTATATATAGGTATAACCATACCTATATAGGTATATATCAAAAATTAAAAAAAAATCAAGGGTCGAGTCAACGGGCATCAAATATCTGTTGCAACCTTAGCGTGGACTGATTGCTACACCTGCTCTGAAGGCGAATAAGTATAGATAATCGTATTATCATCATATTGATTATATTCAGCAGTGAACAAGCATCAGAGCTTCGCGTCTGTCTTTGATATTTTAGTAGATTTGCAATGCCAAGTACAACCCTGTCGGGATTCAGGTGAATGTTTTGAAAGTGGGAAGAAAATCCGCAAAGAAAATAATTAGGCATTCTAGAAATCCTCGAGGGCGCAGGGCGGGCGGGCTCATTGGGGGTTGGAGGCCCGTAATGCAGGGCAGCCGTTTGGGAACTTTAGGGGTTGAAGCTTTTCTTTTGCTACAGCCTTTCAAAATTCAAGGATTACCGTGGAGCTAATGGTAGCGCATTTAGTTGATTTTTAAAAAATTTTATTGTAGGGAAATTTTTAGTACAAAAATATTCAAAACAATAATTTTTTTACAGTATTATAATCAGCTGTGCTTATCCATTGGAAATTAAATTACAAACGTAAACTCACTTGGTTTAAACCGTTAAATTTTTTCTTACACCAACCGGTTTCGGAACCACTAATTTTAGTTTATTTTTATTAATAACACACGTTGATAATACCGCTTAATACGCAAAAAAATTGTTGTCAAGTCTCCAATTAAGAGTGTCTACAGCATGCACTTATATTTAAAAATGCACATTAAAATTGAAAAAATTTAATAAAAACACCTAAAAAAGACAGTAAAAAAATGTTGAACATTGAAAATAATGTCATACAGCAGGTACACACAAAAATAAGTTGCCAAAAAATATTATTGCGCATTATTTTGTAATGTTTAGTTTTGTATTGTAATATATTAGCACGGGGTCCTGGTTGTGGAAGGCAAATTAAAAACTTAAACAATTAAAAAATTTACTTATTACACACTCAAGTCAGTGGACACGAATTTAATCGGAACACCATTCTTAAATTTACACTAATTCACGTCACTAGAATATTCGTTGTACTTTTGTCCATCGCTAGGCAGACCATTTTGTTTCGCCCGAGGTACCCGTCGCGCCAAATATATGTCGCTTGGCCACACTGCTAACCACACCACTGCACGGTTCGCTTTTATCTGTGTATTCGAAGAAATGCCACCAAAACTCTACTCGCGCACGCGCGCGCCCGTCGTTATTTTCGTACAAAATGTTTTGCCAATATTTGAGAATGTTCGACTAGTTTCTCTAGTGTTTTATGGTTACCATTACACAGTTACCATTATTCTTGATTCTTGTGACAGTATTATTTACCCTGAAGAAGGAACGGTGGTTCCGAAACCGGTTGCTTACCAAAAATATAGTGGTTTAAACCAAGTGTATTTATGATTAATTTAATAACATTTTTATTTATATTATAACTTCATGTAGGTATACTTCTCTTATACGGAAGCGTGTGTTTGTGTTTAAAAGAGATTGGTATAAATATGCTTTTTTTAAATATCTAATAATTGATTTTATTAACGCCCTTATGGGCTTTTACAAAATATAAATTTAAAAAGTAACATAAGACAGATATACAGTTAAAAGGTACAAGTACATATAATAGAAATGTGTAAATTTAGATTGCAGTTAAAAAGATTCAAGTACATCTTATAGATTTGTGTAAATTAAAAAAAGAAGTTTAAGTAGTAAAACGAAGAACAGAAATAGATTGCAAGTAATAATAAGAAGAAGACATAGATTGCAGTTAAAAAGATTCATTATACGATGAACAAAAATGACATTGAGAAGCTTTTCACAGAGATAAAAAACAAATGCAATGGTGAGATAGAAGCGTCTATTAACAAGAAAATTCTATAGAGAATGTTAGTATATGACGTACCGGTGGAGGTAACCAAAGAAAATTTTACACAAATAATAAAAGCGCAAAATATCTTTTTAGCAAACGAAACATCTGTAATAACTTCAAAATATCTATTAGTAAATAAATTTAACAATAAAAGAAACATGATAATTGAAGTTAGCCTGAAACGAGAAATCTGTTACTAAATAACCCCAACAGCCTACCTAGCCAATGAGTTGGACAGTGCGAGGAAGAAGAAAGATTCTCGCATGTTACCGTCGATCCCACCAGTTCCTAGTTGTTTCCTAATTATTATAAAACACCAGAGTGTTCGAAAACCTTTGATACATGGCGTTCTCCTCATTTACTTAAATACATGCAGTTTTTAGTAATTTCATGAGTCGAATAGGCCAAAAATCAAATTGTGGCGAAAATTTCTGGCGTGCCGATTATTTTCCAGCCCTGCCGTAGACTATGCGTCAATTAGTCTGAAGACATGGGCCACTAGAGGATCCACGCGCCTAATGACTCCCGAAAAGAAGGTAGGTACTTCATTGTCTCTGCGCGCTCCGCGTCGTTTGTGGTTTTTTGGTCTTTTCAGAATATCTTCGCTTTAGAGCTTTCCAGAAAACACACGGCCTGAAAGGACTTTTGTCTATTTGACGGCGTTCTTTTTGTTCTCTCTACACGAAAAGTTTTTTTTATTTTGGACGTAATTGTCGTACGTACACGTGTGGTACCTGTCTAATGTACCATCAGAGAAAATGATTTAAAGATGAAAAAAAAATCATTTGATTTTTATGTTCAATATCTATCATTAGATATAGGTACTAATTGATTAAAAAAGTAACCCATAAAAACCAAGTTTTTACAATACTCCCTTTCTCATTTTCGGATTTCGTGTCTACCACATGCGTCGGAGTCTCCATACAACTTACTGAATTGTATGAAAAAAACATTAAAAATTTGAAAAATCCAAAATTATACTGTAATTATTATTTTTTAACGAAAACTTGACAGATCTTCTTGATCGTAGCCACGAGTCTACTTGAAAAGTCTCAGCTCGATTGGATCACGGGAAAAGGGTTAAAAATTGATCCAAAGTTTTTTCGTCAAGCAAGCAAGCAGACGCCACGAGTTAAAAGAAAGGAAGTAAAAATAAATTAAATTACAAAAAAATTATTCAAGCAATTTGTTTGTAAAATATTAGATCATATTCATTATTTTCAATATTAAAAAAGTGCATACATAAATGTAAAAAAAACATATTATCTAATATATGGGCACATAAGACAGAGACCACCAGACCACACGGTGAAGTAGGCAATACCTATGGAGCTTCATCGACAGTTATTCAGAGGGAGATCAGATAATTCCTGGATGACTCAATGATCCAAAATACTACAGAGAAACGGCCTGGATGAAAGCGATACCCAGAACCGAAGAAGATACAGCCTGAGAATGAGAAGAGCCGACCCCAACAGCCTACCTAGGCTATGAGTTGGGACAGTGCGAGGAAGATTTTCTCTAATATATTATAAACAGTCAACCAAAATTGATGTTTATGAAATATTATTTACATAAATTGAGTTTAATTATATTCTACTCGAGTTTCGAGAGGGACAGAACATCATCGACGTGTAAAGTAATAGTTTGATACTTCACCTGTGAATGAGAGGTTCTGTTATACTCAAGTAGAGCAAACATAGTTTTATAAACATCCACTTTAATGATCATCCTGAATAATCTATACAAAGTTAAACTCGATTTCATCAAAAATATTTAACGAGATGATAGAATCGGGAGGAATTACGCACTATTGACATCTCTCGAACACCCCATAACACTATGGAATAATCTGGAATTGACTGGAACATATCAATGGAAAACAGTGGAAGAGCGAGGCGTCGCTAAGCCGGCATATTTTGTACAAAAACGCGGAGCGAAGGCACGCAAGTAAGTTATTGTTGACTTTTATTGATGACGATAGAAACGCGTCATTACCAGCATAAATCATAGCGAGAACAGTGTGGCCAGCGCATTGCAAACCGAGTGATAGATATCGGGCGAAGTACCCACGTGCGATAATTGAACGGAATACACTCGAAAGTGATCGAAGCTACAGAAACAGCGTAATTAGTGCGAATTAAAAAACATTGTAATAATAAGTGTGTGAAATATTCTAGAAAGTTACTTTATATTTGAGAACAGTGCTCCGAATTATGTCCAGTGACTTTTTTGTAAATCAATAAAAACTTTAATTTTTTTGGTGTTTCATTTGCTTCCCACATTATCACGTCCTGTGACAATATAAACAGTCAATTTTCATAAATTTTTAATTTCTCATATTTATGCATAATAATTTTTTTAATTTTATTTTGTCATTTTTTGTTCCTTTCTTAGTCCCTCTGCCGTTTTACTAAATATTTTTGAACTATACATGACAGTCTTATTCTATCTCTTCCTTTTCTTTAATGTTCGTACTTATGTCGATTTGTATTAATTTGTTTAATACATGCACCTGATAAAAAGAAACGTTCGACAGTGATTATACAATAATGATAGTCAGCTTTTCATGATTCAGACTATATGCAATTTTATATAGTTATATAAATTTTATTTAGTTTTATAAACATAAACTAGAATGTGTGCTTCTCTATTGTCTCAGCTAAGATAGTATTTGGAAAAGGTGATTTTTTTACTAGGTTCCATCGTTCTTAAATATTCTTCCTGAAACCATTAATATTCAAGTTAACCGCCATTATTAAAAAAAAAAATGATTAGGGGTGTTATGCTGAGTGATAATAATGTTATCGAAATGTCTTTGGTGGCGATTTTGGGACTACCTCTTTTTATTTCTAATCACACAATATTATTTATACAGTTAATATATTATTGATAGTATTGTCAACTATAGGTGTACAAGTACCCAACTGTAGAAGACACGTTTCATTTTATTTACACAGCCATTTGTGTTGCAAATTTTTCAAGATCATAACACTGGATTTTGGTATGAAGGGTGGACTTGGTGAACGTTACATTTTGTGCAATGGTCGCTTAAGCCAGCCGTACGATAGGTCGTAAACCCTATGATCACCCAATAGACTTCTATACCTACTTTCACATATAAATAGCTTCGTCTCTATGAGGCACCTATGATATATCTTGATAAATGTTACTTTTTCTTATTTTAAATACATTTCTACCTGTTTATATTAAAAAGATTGCAATAAAATGAAGATACGGTGAATATAATTTATACGGCTTTAAGCTACATTCTAAATATGAAGAATACAATACTCGGCTGCAGATTGAACGTCACAATGCGGCAAAATTCGCACTGAAATATAAAATACATTTTTGACTGAAAATCTTGAAATTGAATTTTTCGCGCCGTTTCGTTACTTCCGAAATAATATTTAATGTCTTATTGATATTTGAAAACTGAAAATATGAGTAGAACTTTCTATTCATGACAAATGAAGTACAAAAATACACTCATACCTCACTATACGGCCGCTCGTTTTACGGCTTTTTGCTATAAAGTCCAATTTTTTTTTTTATATTTGTGTTATTTATACGGCATGAAGTATCATTAAACATAAACACATTTTTTTTGACTAAGATTATTAATGTAAATACAATATAGACATCTAAAAGGAAACTTAAATAAACAATATAATTATACAGCGTTATTTACCAAGAAGTAATTAAAATTTCAGATTAACTAATTTGCAATGTTTTTGCAATTTGTAAATAAAACATATTTGTTAATAATGTAATGTAATAATAACAATGCAATTTGTAAATAAAACATATTTGTTACCACAAAAAAATTTGTTTTATTTCAAAATTATAAATTCGACAGCAGGTTTCTTGTAAATGTAGTCAAGCCTTAATAAAAAATTACATTAATTTACTATATTCATTGCCAAGTCTATACAGTCTGGACAACGGAGAAAAACTATTTCTATAAATAATTTGTTTAAGCATTTTTCAGTGTGCATAAGAGAAAATTAAATTAAAATATCGCTCTCCTAGAACGACTCCGCCACAATGTTGATTTTTACCTGTGGACGCCAAATCAGCTGCCTGGTCAGTATTTATGGTAATATAAGACTACCATATCTCTACCTAGTCCTATTTGTAAGTTATGTGAATTATTTTCGTATTGAAATAATCCAATATTTTCAAAATATCTGGATCAACAGTGCCACAATTTAGTTTGGCTCTAAACTATATACTCAAAAAGCATATATTATGTATACACTATCTAGGTGGTTGGATTCAGTTAAATTTTAATAAATATTATGACTAAGAAATAGAAAAGTTGAATACTTCAAATGCGAGTTACGGTCGTTAGACATATTTATGTGTTTAATAAAACAGATATTTTATACGTACTGAATATTTCACTGAGAAGCAAATCTCGACGTTTGGTTGAAGTCTTATCCAGAATTCATCAGATTTGACAAGACAAAAATCTTATCAACAGAACTGCGCCATATACCAAAATTACTGAGAGAGTCCATTGAAATACACAAACATGCTAATTTTAATAGAGACGACAGTTACAAACTATCAAGTATGTAGCGCCCTGTTTTCACGACTTTGATTCCACCTTTAAGAGACGTCACAGAAAAGCCCGAAGATGTAATTAATACATATTGCACATTGGCGAACTCTATCGTGGAAGTAGTGAATACTCCACAACAAAGTGCATATAATTTACGACCTTGGAAGAAGGTTCGGAATAATCAGTTCGGCCTCCACCCCCGCGGTGATAGGACGCTCTCTTGATGACGCTGAATAAGACTTCAGCGAAACGTCGAGATTTGCTTCTCAGTGAAATATACGGTTCGTATAAAATATCCGCTTTATTTAACGCAATCTTTTTTTGCTTCTTTTACCTACCTCATTCTTTTATTACAACTCATTATTATTTGAGCCACCTGGTAGCGTGAGTGAAGGAAAGGTTACAAAATACATACAGAATTATATATTTTGATTGATGATTAATACCAATGATATATGTGATATAGTAATTGATGCATTTATTAGATTTTAATTTCATTATACTGAAATATTAAAAAAATCTAAATATTTAAAAAACAAAAAAAATCTATGTTTTCATTTTTGAAATAATACTAATTTTGAAAACGGAATGAGATCAGTTTTAGAATACATGATTGACGATTCATTATAAGACATTTCGCGTTACGGCCAAATTTCTCGGCCGCAAAGCGAGGTATCGGCGTAGGGCGATGAGTCAATACTCGAAATGAAACATTTCCGAAATTTCACCGAACAACCAAACAATTTAAGCTGCCTAAAACCACGATGAATTATTAATGAAGTGTTTACAAGGCATTAATCAAACTTCATACGCAGTTTCGCTCGGCACTTCTAAAAATTTCAATTAGATGACTGGTCGAAAGCTCGGCATACATTAGCAGGGTTCTCACTCTTTCCCGGCCCAGAGGAAAGCTTTAAATTTGCATTTTAGGATAATTAAAAAGTTACCCCGTGTGAACAACACGAGACGAACCCTGCCTACCCTACTCTACTCCAGAATGCTAATAAGTGTTGTTTAGGGGAGAATCGTTGGCATATATTAAAAGGTTTGGGTAGTTGCGCCTTCAATAAGGCGGATTCTGATAAAATATTCGGCAGTTTGAGGGCGAAATTCTAATTTATGATTTTAACACTCTTAGCATCTAAAACGTTTGGAAATATGGCTCCGTTATTGAAATCACAGCAAAAATAATACGAGACAAAAATTATACGAGAAAAATTAGACACGCTAAGAAAAGTTAGGCACACTTATTTTTTTCTTAAACCAAAACTAGGTGATGTTATTTTAATTTTTTAATTTAATATGAGTATCGACTTTTCTTACACAAACGAAGCCATCTAAAAAAGTATTTTTACGGGAGAGCAGTTTGAAGTTTGGCTTTACATACAAAATGAGCAAGGTTGTCCGCTTTTACGTTAGTTTTTTTTCTCTGAAGAAAAGGAGAAACTTTTAAAGAAAAAAGTATTTTGGAAAAGGGTATATTCTATGTATCGATACAAGAAAGTCAAAAAGCATTTTTGTAGATGATAGAGTTTACGTAGGGACCGTCAATATGTAACATACCACAAAAGTTAAAATGATGAAATTTTGAATGTGCGAAATTTTTCTACGTATAATTATTACCTTGCGTAATTTCATCTTGAAACCTAAATATATAACATGCTATATAAATTGTGTTAATATTAAAAAACGCATCTCATGTCTTACATACATATATGTATCATACCATCGATTATATTTTTCTATATCTTTCTTCGTCGTTGGTGGCAGCAAGGATTCTAAATATCTATAACAATGTTGTTATACGTAACATGCGATTTGCAAATCCATATAGTGTTCTGAATTTTCTAACTCTATTAGTATATTTCCAACATTCTACGAAATTATTTACAAAAACCTGTTCCATCTATAATGACAATACCGTTTTGATCAGAATGTTTTATTATTAATTATAATTAATTAATTCATGTGTCTAAGAATAGGAATAATATTTTTATATGGGTGAGTCATGATGGGAGAGTGCTCGCTTAGCATGTTGCTTGGTGGGGATGAGAAGATTTCGCCGGATGGCGGAAGTAAATATATATACGATTTGTTTTGAATAACGTAATGGTGTGAAAAATTTCGTCGCATGTTTCGCGTGCATTTCGTTGCATAACTAAAAAAAAATTCATCTCAAACGCGCCTTAAGAAATATAACTTTAATTTAATTAAAAGTTATTTTTTAGCATTATATTAAATAAAAATGAAAATTGAAGACGACGACATAACCTAACAAATTCATCCCAGCGAGAAACGCACCTCTCCCTTAAAATCGCAATCTCGGGGATGGTGGGGGATCCACTCGTCCTTATTCATTCAGCCGGAGATTAATTACTTGCAAGAGTGTTGAAGAAATTGTTCCCTGGAACGGAAACAGGAAGAGAAATGGAGGCGTTTGTAATGTGTCGGCATCAAGTGTGTTATTAGTCGGTTAATTATAATATAACTTCCAGCAGCATCGTACCTGGGGCGTGCTCGAGAACTTTTAATATTGCAGACACATTTTCACAAAGGATAAGGACGTACGATTCTATAAGCGTACCTGAAAAGCTTTTGCTCAAAAATGGCGTTTTAAATTCAGACAAATATTTTTATAGTGGTAAAAATTTGAGGTAGAAGTATACAAGTATATTTACACAGGGTAGAACAGAGCTGGTATACAATAATTTACAAGTAGATTCCTGTCTAAATGGGACATAGTTAAGTGAAAAGGATCCTAACCACAAAAAAACACACAAAAAAAATTGACGTAGTTTGTTGGTGACTAGTGGTCGTGACGCTCGCATTGTGATCTGGTGGTCGGTGGTTCAAGATCCATTCCAGGACACCAGCAAGTTAGTCCTATTGTTACAACACAAGCGCTTAGCATATTTTGAAAATAGTAAGAATATTGATGCGACGCGTATTCCGTGTTCGCATTCTTATTAAAAAAATAAGTTTATAAGATATTTCTTCATTGGCATTCGTTTTAAAATTAATTGAAAGTATGATTTTTTGTGACGTATATTAATACTTTTTTTATTGTTAATAATATAGTTAGGCGTATTTTTATGGGTAAATTTATTTGATTGTTTATGATATAAAAAAATAATTATCCTGCTGTAAATGTGGGCTGGTTCCAAGGGTGAAAAAAACTATAATCATTTGTTTGTTGCCTGGTTCTTTTTTACAGATTGATAGTATCATATTTAGCATCTGTTTGGTGCATTTAAGTCATTTTGACCATGTTGCGGATTGGATCCTTTTCGCGTAACTTTTTTTTTCTTTTCTTATTAAAAAAAAAATAGAGATGTGAATACGGAATACGTATCACATCAATATTATTACTATTTTCAAACTAAGCTAAGCGCTTGTGCTATGAAAATAGGACTAACTTGCTGGTCTGAAGTGATGTTCGAACCCGCGACCTTTGGATCACGAGGCGAGACCAATAAGCTACTCAAACTACGTCCGATAATGTTAAAAAAAACAACGTTCTTACATCAGTAGTCATGGCGATAAGCGATTTCAAAGTTTGCATTTTTTTTCAATATTTCGGACTTATTTTCTGTAAAACTATCATTAGATTTACTTAATTGAATGTTAAAAATTCGTTCGCTTTAACACAAGTCAAATAAAATTATTGAAACTTTGCAAAGTTTATTTGCAAAAAGTCTACATTAATTTTTTTTTTCTTTTATGATACTTTATCTGTTTTCCATCAAACGTTAATGATGGATGATTTCTTTATTAAGGGACAAGGTATACTCCAAGCTTATCTATAATATTCTGACTGAATTTTATGATAAATTTATAAGTAGTACAAATTTATTTCAGCGCTTTTTATTATCTAATTAAATCGGAGATATCGTAGAGAAACGGCAACCTTAGAAAAAATTCTTAATTTTCAAAGACCGAAGACTACGATACCCTGCGTTAAATCTGTAACCCGCGTACCCCAAACTTGCTAAGCGATATTGTAGCACATTCATTAATTGTATTTGTTGATTTGAGAGTATCCAAATTTTGTTCTTAACATGATTTATAATTACTTTATCAAAAAATGTAATGTTTAATCATGTTGTCTTTAAAATGTTCATGAAATATTTATACATTGGACTCTAATACCGCACTCAGACCATAAATCAGGATAACTCTTTATTTATTTATTTATTCAATGCTTTACTTTACTTAATATACATTCGTTAAGGTTTAATTTTACTACACCTGTCTCAATAGAAAGCTCTGTGTTGAGAGATAAAGAGAGATGTTTAATCATGTTCTCTGTAAAATGTTCATGAAATATTTGTACATTGGACTCTAATACCGCACTCAGACCATAAATCAGGATAACTCTTTATTTATTTATTTATTCAATGCTTTACTTTACTTAATATACATTCGTTAAGGTTTAATTTTACTACACCTGTCTCAATAGAAAGCTCTGTGTTGAGAGATAAAGAGAGATGTTTAATCATGTTCTCTGTAAAATGTTCATGAAATATTTATACATTGGACTCTAATACCGCACTCAGACCATAAATCAGGATACCTTTTTATTTATTTATTTATTCAATGCTTTACTTAATATACATTCGTTAAGGTTTAATTTTACTATACCTGTCTCACTAGAAAACTCTGTGTCGAGAGATAAAGAGAGATGTTTAATCATGTTCTCTGTAAAATGTTCATGAAATATTTATACATTGGACTCTAATACCGCACTCAGACCATAAATCAGGATACCTTTTTATTTATTTATTTATTCAATGCTTTACTTAATATACATTCGTTAAGGTTTAATTTTACTATACCTGTCTCACTAGAAAGCTCTGTGTTGAGAGATAATGAGAGATGTTTAATCATGTTCTCTGTAAAATGTTCATGAAATATTTGTACATTGGACTCTAATACCGCACTCAGACCATAAATCAGGATAACTCTTTATTTATTTATTTATTCAATGCTTTACTTTACTTAATATACATTCGTTAAGGTTTAATTTTACTACACCTGTCTCAATAGAAAGCTCTGTGTTGAGAGATAAAGAGAGATGTTTAATCATGTTCTCTGTAAAATGTTCATGAAATATTTGTACATTGGACTCTAATACCGCACTCAGACCATAAATCAGGATAACTCTTTATTTATTTATTTATTCAATGCTTTACTTTACTTAATATACATTCGTTAAGGTTTAATTTTACTACACCTGTCTCAATAGAAAGCTCTGTGTTGAGAGATAAAGAGAGATGTTTAATCATGTTCTCTGTAAAATGTTCATGAAATATTTATACATTGGACTCTAATACCGCACTCAGACCATAAATCAGGATACCTTTTTATTTATTTATTTATTCAATGCTTTACTTAATATACATTCGTTAAGGTTTAATTTTACTATACCTGTCTCACTAGAAAACTCTGTGTCGAGAGATAAAGAGAGATGTTTAATCATGTTCTCTGTAAAATGTTCATGAAATATTTATACATTGGACTCTAATACCGCACTCAGACCATAAATCAGGATACCTTTTTATTTATTTATTTATTCAATGCTTTACTTAATATACATTCGTTAAGGTTTAATTTTACTATACCTGTCTCACTAGAAAGCTCTGTGTTGAGAGATAATGAGCTATTGATGGTCTGCTTTTTTTTTTTTTTTAAATCAATGTGACACTGACAGAATATTAGGTACAAAATACATAGGAGAATAAATCAATTATTTCAAATGCGATGCAACATCCCAATAAAAAGTGACTCTGGCATGCTCTAGCAACATACATACATTCAAAGTATCAATACAATGCTATCGTGTTCAAAGTAGGCACATAAACCAGCGATTAAGCTCGTACAGTGCCAGTGGCGAACAAGCAAACAAAATAAAATAGGTAACAATTATCGGTACAGAGCAACATGAACATCGTAAATTTAACAATGTTGCGATTATTATGCAGAAAAGAATTATCCTAAATAAAGAAAAGATATTGACATTTAGTATTCATGGAGGGTTGAAGTGATTTTTTAAAATTATGATTCAAATTTTATTTATTGATTTGGCATTAATTGTGTGAAAAGGAGGGATGAGGAGTTTTTGAATATTATATTATTATTGAAAGTTTTCCAGAATTATTATTTTTAAATTTTAAAGATTATTATTTTTTTAATTGATAATTACTCGCAATTATTGGAAAAATTTTTAGAATTGGGCTCGTAGTCAAATTCAATTGATTATTAATAATATTTTGTTTACTTTTACACGCTTTACTATTTTCTAATGATTCTAATTTATTTAATTTCAGACCAAAATTATTTATGTGTAAAATAGAAAGTCCTACATTTTTATCAAAACCGTGATCATTTTCTAATAAATAATTTGAAAATTTAGAAAAACTATGATTATTCAGACATCTTAAATGTTCTTCAACTCTTACATTGAAATTTCGAATTCAAATTTTAAATCAATATATATTTTTGAAAGATTATTCATTTTTTGGCCTTTATATTTCAACTCACCCCTCTTCTCTTTGTTTCCATTAAGGGGGGGGGGGTAAGGTTTTTAATTTTTTTTTCTACATTTTATTTTTAATTTTTTAAATGAATGTATAACATCGTAAGAATATTGTGTCAAAATTTAAAGTCAATCAGAGCAAAATTGACGAAATTATGAACATTTGAGCGATACTCAGACTGATTTTCTATACCTGCTCGGGCAGCTAAGAGACGTGCTCACCTGAGGACTAACGGACGTGCTATTGTATTAGAAGAGTTTTGCGTAGACAAGGACAAACAGATGCTGATGATGAAAACTCTTTGCCGTGTGAACATGGCATCGACGATTATGTGTAAGTATAAAATAAGTGTTGAGTTTTATTTTGAATTTTACAGTGTGCAAAACTTTAAATCGTTTTCCCCACATCTCAAAGTTTTCAAAGTCGGTGTCCATCATAACTTCAAAACTAATACACCGATCCTTTTGAAATTTTGAACACTATTTCTGTACATAATTTACGAGGTAACGCTGTAGAGTTTTTTTCAAATTTGTTATTAATTTTTATTTTTTAATTACAAATTAGTCGATATTTTTCGCAAAAAATCGCGTTTTTCCCTTCAAAGTGTTCCAAAAAATTGAAAAATTGAAATTTCAAAAAACCCTCCCAGCGTTACCTGGGAAAATCTATTATCTAACGAATGAACGTTGATTTTTTGATTTCAGATGATCTAGCACCACAATTCTACTTTATTCCGAGACACGTCCGAATAATTGCTGCCATTGCCGTATTTTTTAACTTGTTGTGGGCCGTAAATTTTCTGAATTTTTTGTGATTTTTCTTTTTACGAAAAAACCATGAAAACATGCGTATATTAAAAAAAAAACACACACATTCATATTATTTTATCGTAAGTGTCGAAACGCAATGATTTTTTTATCATTTAAGTAAAAAAAATAATCTTTTTTTGAATTTCCATAATGTTGCCAACGCAACATTTTCTGAAAAATAATAATATTTTTTTTATTTGTTTTTAGAGACAACACTACTATTAATAATAATAATCTTCTTCTGTGTGATATATTTTGTTGCACGGCACGGCACACGACGGGACATCGCACTCATAACACATAAATATGATACACTTTTACACACACACATATTTCAAATAAACGCAACAAAATTGCGTGTATTTTTGTTAATAAATCACTATTAGTATTCAATTGAATCATAAAACAACAAAAACTGACAAATATCGCAAAACATATCGTATATATTTGTATATACGTGTACAAATAAATCGAAAATCGAAAAAATAAATCGTATTTCCCGCGCACATTGCGCGTGACCTTGACGATGGATATTTGATTTCGTGCACACACGCGATCAGGGGCGCATCTACAACTTCTCTATATATACCATTTTGACAGGCAGAAAAACTTCCGTTTTGATTGTTGATATTTTAAAATCATACCGGTGATGTTTTTATTTGAAAATGCACGACAGGTCACAACAGGAAGTCTCTACATTGGGAAAAAATTACGTTTTCAAACTCGATAGCGGCGGGGGCCGTCGATACATCAATTATTATTTTGTGCCTGTCGGATATGTGCGTCCGCGGCCCAGGGGGGGTTAATATTTCGTCTTGAAAATTTTACACAATATTTTTCAAATATCATACTTTAATGTACCATTGGTTTTAATAAAGAGATTTTAACTGTGTCGTCACAAAAAATTCACAAAAACATGCCTTTTTTTGTACGAATTAACCTTACCCCCCCTTAAATCAATCCCCACCCTTGGGGCAACAACTTATTATAAAGAAATCCCTTTTTTTATAAGAGATTTAATATGCAAACATATGTCAGATAAAGAAAGAGATCCAATAGCTCCACTGTTTATCTTGTGTAGAATTGTAAAGTCGGATACGTTAAAAAATATATAGGGAGATTCCTCTCAGGGTCCAGCTCCAAAGGCCGCCCATGCTGATGCAGTGGCAGCTACGCCACAGCATCACGCATAAGATTTCAAGACTGTACAGCTTGGTCCGTATACCTTGTATTATTATTTTCTCTGAGTAATAATGGTAGTAATAACGCTCTAAGTAGTAAGCAGGGGATAATCTTGTTGGTGTCTGTCGGCTCCGGACCACTTGAAAACGTCCCAGTCCCCCCTCTCGTTGCTGAATAATGGACGGGTGTAAATTGAGCCTTAAATAATCCCTTAATACTTTACCCCTTTAGCGTATTGATAGTTTTATAATCCCGTGTGCTTAATTCTCCCCCAAATACGCTGATTCGAAAAAGGTTTGGGAATACAAGCGTAACATAGAACCTAACGGCTCAATCTAATATGCGAGTTCATGAAAGTATAATAATAGTAAGATACTTTAGCGATTTTAGTAAAATAGAGAAATTTACACTGATTACATGCCATAATGAAATTTTAATATTTGAATCGTTAGCAATAATTAAAGCAAGTAAAATTACTCAAGTATAATCATCAAAATACATTGTTCTCTACGTAGCAACGTTCGAGAGCACAAAGGGGTGCGAACTGAATACAAAAGGGCGCGGCTACAAAAGAGGAGAGCACAAGCTTTCCTTTCTCTCTTCAATTAGACAGCGGGCAGTTAGTATTGGAACTGGACAAAGGTCGGTCGACACAAAGTATCTGAAGATAATCGCAACGACCTGGTATTTTATTTGGTGTTCGTATCCCGGGATTGGGCATACGTCACAGTCCAAAGCTACCACGAAGGTACGCTAGATGGCGCCATTCTAATAGTCTTAAATAGCAGCCAATTTTTTAAAATCTATGTAACAATGTCCATCACTAACTAACTAGCTTCCAAGACGCTAGATGGCGCTGTTTTTACAGCCTTATATCGCGGCCGAAATATATATAATTCTCTTTATAACAATAATATGTATCAAGTTGCACTTTTCGTGAACACTTGCACATTTACCAAAAATATTGTCAATAAAAAAAAAAATTATATACAAATACGAGCGTACGCAAGTCTTACACATACTAATTCGATTGTCTTTCTCAATCGGAAAGGGTTCTACTACACACTTACATTGATCATTTCCAGACGTTTTTTGCGGGTCGTTTCTTCCACCAGATGCATTGAAGCTCTATAAATAATCGGGTCATTTACGTTATAGAAGAAAATCTGAATTTTATGTACTTTAGGTATTTGGGCATCTATTTAACAATATTTCGCAATACCTTATATTTTAACATTTTACTCTAAAATTTTCGTGCCTGTATTGTGCCAAACATTCCTAAAGGTACTGATATACATGCTTGTTTTTGAGCATGCTCATTAGCACGCTCTAACAACTGTACTTACACACTTACTCGTTATTAGCATGCTTATTTTAAGCATGCTCAAAGCTGACAATCAAACACACATGCTTATTACTGGTACGCTCTTGTCATAGAATAGAGACGCTCTTGTTCAAAATGGAATCTGAATGGAAACAAAATGGAAACTGAAACGGGAAATTCAAGTGAACCTATAAATCAAAACATTTCCCGAATTTCCATCCGCACATTTTTGATTTTAGTTTTTATAATTTTTATTGTCAGACTTGAATCATTAATGTCTTTAAGTTTCATGAACATTAATTCTTGCTATACTATTTTTACATAGCGGTGACCGAATAATCCACAGACATTCGTGATTCCCGTCACGAAAAGTCATGTTTTGTCATCTCCCCAATGCGCCATATTTGTTTCATCTGTCGCGGACTAAGAAGATCGCCATCGCATTGATAATCGATACTAGCCACGAATGCTCATAAGCAAGTCTATTCATACATGCTCAAAAGATACCCCTTTCACCCGAAAATCAAATGAGCACGCTCATAAATCAACCGGCGGTTGATTTTTGAGCGTGCTAGTAATGATCATGCTCATTACTAGCAATGTGCGTACATGCTACTAGTTAGCAATAGCTCAAGAAGCTCAGTGCCAGTAATGTGCATGTGTATCAGTACCTTAACTCAAATGTCTTAATTTCCAGACCTATTATAGGGTACAAGTAGAGAAAATATTTCAGGTAAGTCTGGCAGTCGCTGATTCCTACTCTATAATGACATTCGAGCCACAGAAATGAGGAAAAGTAGCTTATTTAAGTAATTTAAAAGAGCGGGACGATTTTTCTAAAATCATAACCCGCTTTGCAGTTCGCGTCGTGCCTGCGAGAGAGCGTAATATTTTAATTAAAACTTTTCGTTTGTTTTTGTGCTAGCTCGCGTTATTGCCAGCGAAGTACGCGCGTATCACGAAGCGAACATGTCGGGGGAACTTTCCGCCGCGGCGAAGTGTTCACTGGATGCGCATTAGAACTGTCAGCCGGGATGTGACGTCAGCGGGGATTCGCGGAGAAACAAAATAGTTTCGAAACAACAGGGACCCCGGCGGTGTGTAGTGTTTTATTTCCCCGGTAGGTGTTGGAGTATTTAGAAGCTGGCTTTTCTCTAGACACGGCGAAAACCACAGAGCAGAAAATTGTTCAGAGATGAACTTAACCCCTTCTTTAGGAGCGAGGATCGGGTTATAGTGGAAGAATGTACCCATATGTATTTGAGACAGATTTATAATGCAGTTTTTTTATTTTTTATTTTATTTATTTATTTATTTAAAAAATCCTTGTTTACAAATAAAGATACTTAATACCGATTTAACAATAAAACATAAGATAAATTACACATTTTTTTTGTTTTGTTTAATTTGTGGATTATGCCACTCTACTAGGTTACGCCTGTCCCAGAGTGGCGTTATAGAACACAATTATAATATTTTAATTATAATATTATGTATTTACAGAGTATCAAGTGGAATGTTAGTGAAAGTTGAGTTAATCATAAGTCCAAGTGTAAATATGTGTAGAATAATTGTTTAATGTAAAAAGGGTTAAAGTTTTGTTTAAGATTATTTTTTATTTTCCTTAATTAATTAATTTATTTATATAGGTATATATTTTTATTTGAAGACATTATTATGCAATTAAGTAAGTAAATTTTCAGTTGCTGTTCTACCTTTGGAGGTAAGCCAGTTGTTAGCTAAAGCTTTTATTTTATTAATTGAGTATATTCTGATTTCCGGGAAGTCTGTTTTAAATATGTTAAATATTTTAGGCCCTATGTATGAGTAGTTTTTCTGTCCATGTGTTGTCTTAGTTTTTGGTATTTCGTCAAGGTTTCGTCCTAAAAATATACACTGATATTTAAAAAAAAATTCCATTATACCTGTATCTCTACGTGCTTTTTTTTATTTTATCCATAAGATTTCTTTTTTTTTATTTACTTTGATTACTATATTTCATCAATTTTTTTAAATATTTTTTTCTTGTTATTGTTATTTTTTATTTTGCTTTCATTTTAATATTTCGTGTTATGCCGTTGGTATCTGTTATTGGTCTACCAAGTGTTCAATACGTTGTATTATAATAATAAATTTTACTGCTGAGATTTCTTAAATGAAATAAAAATTATAAATATTTGGTGCTTGAATTCAGAGTTTCAAACTAAATTGCTTTATTTTACTTAATTAGAAAGTCCGCTAAAGTGCGTGGAAAACTTAAAGGTCAGAAACGTTTTAATTATCTCTGTTCCTGGAGGAATTTCGTTAGATTTAGATGACTACCCCTATAAAATACAGAGAATTAAGGAATAGTAAATTATTTTTAGTAAACTCTAGAGACATTTACTTATCAGTTTTATATACGTTATAACTTAACCAGAGATATGAATTCTTGTATAAATTAATAACATATTCCCTTGTATCTCAACGAAAATTTCTGAAAAAAATTGATGCTTGCAGTAAAGAAAAAAGAAGTAACAAATATGTCGTCATAAATTACGTTATTCCAGTCGAGAATCAAAACATTCTACTAATTTGCAATGTTACTTATATTCTACGCCAGAAGTCAAAAATAGTTTTTTTGTATTCTTATTAATTTTATTGCGCCATTTTTGTGAAAATTTTATCCCGTAGGTGATGAACTAATGACTTACTAAAGAAAAAAAAGGAATATTCAAATATGTAAATAAGGAATGTTCAAAATATCAGTTTGATCAGACGATATTTTTGTTGTACAGGGTAAAATTTAATAAAAAAAACACAGGTCATGTGATAATTAGTGAATGAATATTTCAATTGAGAAGTACGCTGCAATAAGGGCAATTTTGCAAAAATGTCAAAAAGTTACCGGCGCTAGTTTTTAAAGATACTGATACACATGCTTATTTTTGAGCATGCTCATTAGCATGCTTATTTTAAACATGTTCATGAATGAGCATGTTCAACGCTTACAATCAAACAACATACATGCTTATTACTGGCATGCTCTTGTCGAAATTCAAGTGAACCAATAAATCCAAACTAATGATAATATTAATGATTACATTAACAATAGATATATACATATACGATATACCCCCACTTTTAAACATAAATAAAATTCTCATGTAAAAGTGGGTAAGCGTGTAATATTAATGTGTATTAATTACATTATATTGATTATAGCCGCTCTTAAGTTTGTACATTTACAAAATAAATAAAATAAAAAAAACAGTTTCCAGTTTCACATTTTTGATTTTAGTTTTTATAATTTTTATTGTGAGATTTGAATCGGTCATGTCTTTTAATAAAGTTTCACAAGCATTATTTCTTGCTATATTATTTATATATAGCGGTGAATGTGTATTTCACAGACCAGCAGTTGATTTTTGAGCGTGCTAGTAATGATTCAAGTGAATAATTCAAGAAGCTCAATACTGCCCACGCTCACGTGCCAGTAATGAGCATGTGTATCAGTACCTTTAGACAATATTTATACATGCGACGGTCCAGCGTGTGACGTCACTTGATCAAGGAGAAGCGGCTCGTGTTTGCTTACTGCCTGTGGTGCGACAATCTCAAATAGGTCAAATGACAGTCAAATGTGGCCAAAATCGTTCCGCGCTACGTAAAATACGTAAATTTTTATAATCAAAGTAATCATATATATATATATATATATATATACATATAATAAATATATATATATAAAAGAAACCCGTGTTTCCCTACCCGCAAGTTTTCTCCACAACCAGCTACAACCACCCACCGTTGGTTATGGTGGTGGATAGGCCTTGGTGTCACATCGAAATTATGCGAGTTTGGGGGTGGCTGAGCGTCGGTGGGAGTGGGTGACGAAAATGTGCTTTCTAGCACATTGTTTTGTTATGGGAAGGCCGCAAATGCTGCAGATTATTTCAAAATAGGCGCGCCAACTGTGTCGGTGAATCTAGAAGGTTCCGGAAAAACCTGCTCTAGAAAGTTCTGGAAGGAAAGGGTTTTAGAAAATTCCTGAAAGTTCTATAAGATTCTAAATTGAGTGGCGGAATGTGTCGGTGTGTTTAGAAGGTTCCTGTACATTCGAAAAATTTCTTGAAAGTTTTGGAAGGAGAACCTTCTAGAAGGTTAGCGAAAGTTCTATGACGATCCAAATAGTGTACGAAAAATCTACGCGTGCAAAGCCGCGCGGGCACAGCTAGTTATTAATTAATAATTTATTTCTCAGTCATTTATTGACAAATTAAAAAAAAATCACTGATTTCATATTTTTTTATCTATATTCTAATTCCATTAAGACAAATATAGCATTATAAACATAATGACACTTCTATATTGGTGCGACACTCGTTAGATGTCGTTCTAACACTGTCAGCATTCTCTCTTCTCTATTTCAATAGTTTCTTTTAAAGTTATGTCGCGGAACATGACATATTTTTTGATAATGAATATTATAATAGTGAGTTTTAGAATTTTTCGTGTCACCATCCACGCCACATTTCAAGACTTATCTTTGAGTAAAACAATCTAACTTTAAAATGAAAAAAAGTTAAATAAAACTTTTGTGGAAAACTTTATTTCTTGAGCCTTTCAAATACAAATATTTGACTTAGTGGAAATTGATATTCTTCCACTTGGTAAAGTGTAATAAATATTCTCACGATAAAGCCACTTGACAAAGAAAATTTACCGCTTTACCAACATTTATATGAATTTGTACAAAAATTATATCATTCCTGATATAATGTCATAGGATCGTTGTGGAACGCTATGGAAGGCAAATGAAACACATAAAAATTAATTATCGATTTATTAATTAACTTAAATTACTTGACGTGAATTTAATCGGAGCACTCTCCTTTGATTCATTGAATACTGAATATTTCACAAATAGGTAAGTAGGTACTTTTCCATTTCGCTTCAATCTCATCTTTCGCTTATGATCAAGCGCGCACATGTTCGGCTTTCTGTCTTTCGCACATTTTCGTTTGTAATAAAAATAGCTTTAGCTGGGTACAGCCCTTGACAGAATTTATACAGGTATAAATTCTGTCAAGGGATCATGGCTGTGAGAGGCATGAAACACGAACAACAAGCAAAATATTGACGTCATGGAAAGGGCCATAGATGTCTCTAGCATAGCCCCTTCAAACATTTGAAAGAATACAAATTTATATACGAGTAGCTTATTGGCGTGACACTCGCCTAGTGATCTGGTGGACGGTGGTTCGAGCCTGTGATGGGCTCCTCTTCTTCGCCTTTCAGCTCGATCCTACTCCTAACTGAGTTTACGCCTTGTTAGAGGCAAACAAGCTATCTATCTACGTCGGGTGAAGGCTCTACGGCTTTTAACGTAGTATTTCCAAACACCCTCGCTTTATTCAAGACCTCCCCAGTTCACGTTGTGTAATTTTTTGTTTCGAACTATAGGGGATGAATTGGTTTAGTGGTAACCCTAACACAAGCTTTTCTTAAATTAAATACTGGGGTATGAAGTTCGTGAATGTTCATGGAAAACGCAAACAAAACTACCTAGCACGTCAATTAAGCCCTACGGTGCAATTGCTAAACATACTATGTTCCGTGGCCCTATATTATTTACCTATCATTCCTACGGACTGAAACCACTGCATCTGGTGTAGCTGCGCTTCCAGAGTGCGCGATCCTCTGCTCCCACTCCCTCTCCGCTCGATCCCCCATTGTCCTACCTGTATGGGATCGACCGCCATCCACTGGAAAGGTTAGTGACGTGCCGTTATCACATGCGCATGCACATCTAGAGTACATAGATCCCCTGAAAGCCCTCGAGTCCTTCGTAGCCGTTCCTGTGGATGATTCCGTCTTCGACGCCCTCGCTGATTAATAACTTTATCTCTCGCCGTTATCTCGCTGTGCTTATTCCTTACGATCTTTTATATTTACTCTGCATTATCTTTATATCAATTACATTGTTACGTTTATTTACTAGCCGGCCTAAGTTCCGTTACCTGTATCTGGCCCTATGTCTCATTCTAGTGGTACGTTGGGTTCTAATGGATAAGGGGTTTGTAGAAGGAATGTGTAAATGTATGTGTACGCGGAAACTGTGGTTGCTTTAAATTCGGCCCCTCCGTACCCAAAGGCTCATCGGTGACTGATCCCATCTTCCTTCTCCCGACACGAGTTCCGGATACGTTGACCTGAGCCTGGATGCGCCTTTTCATGTTGGGCCTCTTCTGTGCAAAGTACCGCACCATCCCTCGCGTCAGTGTCTGGCGTCCGGGCTCAGAGCCAGTTTGCCCCCCGAATTCCAACTCCTCCAGGTTAAACTAAGTTAAACTACGGTATATATACTGAAGCTACTGTAAAGATGGTCCCGGGCCACCTGTCAAGTCAAAAATATGCGAGTGGGGAAGGGGAGTTTCCTAGGCTCCCCAACCCTCGCCTGTGAGCAACTGCAGCCCATTGGCCATTCGCGACACTACAGTGACTGCAACCACCCTCCCAGGTAGTACTTATTATAATCTGATATGCATCAATACGTTCAATCCATTCCAGACGAGGGAAGACATCCGCACGGGTGTTGTGCCACCCGTGAAGAGCCCCCTCATACACTACGTACGAATAGATACATACTAATAAAATATAATATACATACATATACATACATATACAATACATAAATAAATACTTGTAATGGTTGGTTGCCATGTGGTTTCACGAGGCCATGACCCCTCGTATTAGTAGATGGAAAGGTGGATCTGGACAGTAGGGATATGCCTAGCCCCTGGCCAGGGATGTCGGTGTATTTTCTCCAAATGGTGTACAGCTAGGATCCTGCCATCGATGATGATGGGATCTGCCTAATTATCTCCGACTGATGTGTAACTGGAACCCTGCCATCACTGATGAAGATGATGATGTCACTATCGAAACGTCACCTGATGACATTTAGCTGAACCGCCGCTAATGATGATGATGATGATGATGATACTATCGTAACGTTTCCTGACGATATACAACTGGGACACCGCTAATGATGACGTTGATGATGCTATCGAAACGCCTCCTGACGATATATAGCTGAACCACCGCTAGTGATGATGATGATGATGATGATACTATCGTAACGTCTCCTGACTATATATAGCCGAAACACCGCTAATGATGGTGATGATACTATCGTAACGACTCCTGACGATATATAGCTGAAACACCGCTAATGATGATGATGATGATGATGATGCTATCGAAACGCCCGCTGACTATATATAACTGGGACACTGCTAGTGTGATGATGATGATGATACTATTGAAACACCTCCTGACTATATGTAACTGGGACACTGCTAACGATGATGTTGATGAAGATACTATCGCAACGCCTCCTGACTATATACAACTGGGACGCTGCTAATGATGGTGATGATGATGATGCTATTGAAACGTCTCCTGACAATATATAACTGGGACACTGCTAATGATGATGATGTTGATGATACTATCGAAACGCCTCCTGACGATATAAAGCTGAACCACCGCTAGTGATGACGATGATGATGATGATACTATCGCAACGCCTCCCGACGATATATATCTGGAACACCGCTAGTGATGATGATGATACTATCAGAACGCCTCCTGACTGTATGTGACTGGAACACCGCTAATGAAGATGATGATGATGATACTATTGAAACGTCTCCTGACGATATACAACTGGGACACGGCTAATGAAGGTGATGATACTATCGGAACGCCTCCTGACTATATATGACTGGAACACCGCTAATGAAGATGATGATGATGATACTATTGAAACGTCTCCTGACGATATATAACTGGGACACTGCTAATGATGGTGATGATACTATCGGAACGCCTCCTGACTATATATGACTGGAACACCGCTAATGAAGATGATGATGATAATACTATTGAAACACCTCCTGACGATATGTGACTGGAACACCGCTAATGAAGATGATGATGATGATACTATTGAAACGTCTCCTGACGATATACAACTGGGACACTGCTAATGATGGTGATGATACTATCGGAACGCCTCCTGACTATATATGACTGGAACACCGCTAATGAAGATGATGATGATGGTACTATTGAAACGTCTCCTGACAATATATAACTGGGACACTGCTGGTGATGGTGATGATGATGATGCTATCGAAACGCCGCCTGACTATATATAACTGGGACGCGGCATATGAATAGACAAATAAATACCTAATTAATTAATGAATCATCAATTAAATAAATAAATAGAGATGAATAATTAAGTTCGGCGTCGAGCACACGGGCCGATGATGATGCTATCGAAACGCCGCCTGACTATATATAACTGGGACGCGGCATATGAATAGACAAATAAATACCTAATTAATTAATGGATCATCAATTAAATAAATAAATAGAAATTAATAATTAAGTTCGGCGTCGAGCACACGGGCCGATGATGATGCTATCGAAACGCCGCCTGACTATATATAACTGGGACGCGGCATATGAATAGACAAATAACCACCTAATGTATTAATGAATCATCAATTAAATAAATAAATAGAAATGAATAATTAAATTCGGCGTCGAGCACACGGGCCGCGCGATCCCTGGAAGTTCACACACATGCAGAGAAGGGTTATTTGGCGAATTAATTCGCCCCTATTATGGTCAGTACGGATCCAACATGCAAACAAACACCTGTGGATAAAATATATTTAAAGTTTACGGTACAGGGGTTAGCTTTCACTGTCGGCGCTTCTTCCGTCTCTGTCTGGGGTATCGAACCCGAGACCATTCTTCTTAATCGTGCGCCACCTTTATATATCGTTATAATCTCAAAACGGAAAGAGGATGACATGACTTACCCATCTGCCGCCGATTATATCCATTCCAGTGCTTCGTAGTTTCACTTTAAGTACCTCACTTTATACCTAAGGATTGCGAACACTTGCCTCGCACGCGCACACGATTCACAGGCCCCTAATTAACTATAGTTCGCGACCTAACCTTTGATCCTGCCATCACGCGTTTTTAAGTTTCCGTAGCTGGGGCTTAGTATCCAGCCTCTGTAACTATACGGTGTATATACTCTAACCAAACCGAAACTAGACATTATTTCCCTTTCTTTGAATTTATATTCCTCGGGATACCGGAATTAGACTCTAGCTCGACAATTGTAAGTATTTATATATCTTAATAATACTGCAACATAGTCCTTATTTCCGTCTTACGTATCCGTACTTCCCGGGTCATCGAGACTAGACTCCAATTCTAATGATCATACTCTAATGATTATACGCACCGATATTTTTCATAAAACCCGTTACCCGTTATTTTCTGATGTTACATATTCTTATATTTATCCGAAATACCGGGATTAAGCTTTGAATCTAGGATTCCATCCATTTATAAGTTTTAACAAACCCATGAAGCAACCACTTGTCCACTTGTTGTTGTTAAAGAATTGATTGCTTCTATAATAAAACCCCACTAGTCTACATCTTTATAAGGTCAATACATATTACTTTTAGGGTCCGCCGATTTAGTTTTATTCTTAATATTATTATTATCATTATTATTATTATTATTATTATTATTATTATTATTATTATTATTATTATTATTATTATTATTAATTAATTACACGGCTTAATAGCCTTTTACAACAGGTTTATACATAATTAAAATACAACAAACGATTAAATGTAAAAGAAAAATAAAGGGTATAAATGTAAAAAGGTATATATACATAGTTTAAAAATAATGAGGTTAGACATGTATGTAAAAAAAGTATATATGCAAAAAGGTGTAAAGTAGCAGGTTTATACATAATTAAAATACAACAAACGATTAAATGTAAAAGAAAAATAAAGGGTATAAATGAAAAAAGGTATATATACATAGTTTAAAATAATGAGGCTAGACATATATGTAAAAAAAGTATATATGCAAAAAGGTGTAAAGTAGCAGGTTTATACATAATTAAAATACAACAAACGATTAAATGTAAAAGAAAAATAAAGGGTATAAATGTAAAAGGTATATATATACATAGTTTAAAAATAATGAGGTTAGACATGTATGAAAAAAAAAGTATATATGCAAAAGGTGTAAAGTAGCAGGCTTGTACATAATTAAAATACAACAAACGATTAAATGTAAAAGAAAAATAAAGGGTATAAATGTAAAAGGTATATATATATACATAGTTTAAACATAATGAGGTTAGAAATATATGTAAAAAAAAGTATATATGCAAAAAGTGTAAAGTAGCAGGTTTATACATAATTAAAATACAACAAACGATTAAATGTAAAAGAAAAATAAAGGGTATAGATGTAAAAGGTATATATACATAATTTAAACATAATGAGGTTAGACATTTATGTAAAAAAAAAAGTATATATGCGAAAGGTGTAAAGTAGTGATCTCAGAAATTTTTACTCACCGATAATATAGCAATATTAAATTTGAATAGCCAGCTATATATATATAAAAAATTTAAGACATTATATAAAAATTTAATATTTTGAAAAGAAATGATCATATAGTGTTTTTTAAATTTTGAGAGAGATAGATTTAAAATGTCGACATATGTAGGTAGTTCATTGCCAAGTTTGTGCATTGATAACAAAATTATATTATTCTTAATATGATGTAATGAATATGGTTGCATGATTGACATCTTCGTCGACAGTCTGGAGAAAGTAAAGTTTACACTTAAAGAGGCAATACTGCTTCGTTACTGACTTCAGCTGTTAATATGTAATGGTGGGTAATATATATTTTTCGTACACATTGCCGCTTTGTACTTTATATTTTTAATTTCTGTACTCATGTTTTGGTGCTATTCCGGTACTTTTAATAATTTGCTACTTGTAATTTATATTGTTTAATGTATGTTCTTTTAATTTTATGATATATTTTTTCATGTAAAAGCCTATACGCATTGCTGCTCGTTACCTACTCTACATTTTTAATTTTTATACTCATGATTTGGTGCTATTCCTGAAACTTTTAATGTATGTGCTTTTTGAAATTTATTTTATACTCTTTATGTAAAAGCCTAATGGGCGTAAACAAATAAATAAAAATAAATAAATAAATAATTTTATTATCATCTCGAATATTTGATATCCACTCTCCGGAAAATTTTAATATATTTTAAATCATTTTAATATAATTTATCATTTTAATATGGTTTAGGAATAACGGAATTCTGTAATTTCTACGAGTATAAACAACCCCAATCTTACCAAATCCATTTTATGTAGTGAAAGACGCGGGACTTATATTCTCCCTAAAATGTAAAATGAACCCGGTCTAGATGAGGCATCCTTATTTAGTTTCAGGACAACGAGGTTTACGCGTTCCACGAGGAATATGATATAACCCGATCTAAACGAAGGTAATTTTATACAATTTTAGGACAACGGAACTTACAAATTTCATAAAGTATATCGTGAAGCCAATCTAGGCGGAGACACTACGTATATTTTAAACAGAGTAAGGGTTTAAATTTTACCATCAAGTCTAATATACCGCAAGAACGTCCTAGGCATGGTAAACAAAATAGCGGTCAAAACTGAAGTGTTTCTATGTTCACACGTTTAGCTCAACACGAATATTATAAGTTTCACAGTTATAATACAAGACGCGAATTCCTAAACGAATCATTTTAAAATAGTTCTAATTGGAATCTACATGTTTCATATTTATTAAATGAAGGCGCGAATTCTAAACGAAACACTAACATTGTTTAAAACGGGACCCTATATTTATATATGCTTAAAATGAAACGCGAATTCCTGAACGATAGCATTTTATATAACTAAATGTAACGAAATCTTATATAGTTTATAAATAAGAAGACCCGGCCCCAGGCGGTTTTTATATATTTTCAATATAACGAGGTCCTATAACATCTTTATAAGTATAATACAACCCCGGTCTAACGAAACAATGTACTAGAAGTTTTTATATGTTTGAATACATGATATACGTTTTTTTTTTTTATACACGTTTTTATACGCGAGATTTACGTCTTCGTACAATACGAAGTACCCCAAATTATACAATCGCGAAGTTACAACCAGAACTAATTGAAACATTTTTTCATAGTTTAAGTCCGCGGGGCAAATATCTTTCATAAAATATAAAATACCCGAATCAAATTAAACATATTTTTACCTTATAGGCTTTCCCCAACGCGCGTAATAATCCCGGCCACATGAAACGGTTTTATATGTTTTAATAGCGCGGGACCTATGTTTTCCTATATAATATAAGATAACCCGGGCCGAACGGAAGCAATTTTATATACTTTATAAAATAGTGAAACTTGTACTTCTGTATACCGTAAATAAACCCCGGCCCCCACGAGACTATTCTATATAATTTTTTTTGAATAATGAAATTTCATACATCTGTAAAATTGTAAATAGACCCCGATTCTCACGGAATTACTCTATATAATTTTAAACGAAATGAAAATCTAGATTATTATGGGCTGAACCTGATACCCCGCGAGATCAGCTATATATTTTTCACTAAACGTATTTTAATCCCAGAATTTATTCGCTATAATTTTAACGGACTCTTACTATTAAACATAAACAAGAGAAATTATTAAAATAAACTAAATATTCTTTCGATAACTAAAATAAACCCGGTCTGATCGAAACATTTCATATAACGAAATATTATATGCCTTACAAATGTAAAAATTAAAATGAGACCTCGCGTATTTAGCAAAGATAGGTATTTTATAAGACTTATTTAAAATCGAATCTGTTAGTAACAACTCCTTTATCTTTTAACAACTTCCCGCGTGTTTAGCATAAAATAGGTATCTTTATAACGCACAGCTAGTTTCCAGAGATCCGCCAATACTATACTTAGTAAAACGAAAATTTAACTAAATTTGAACTCTACCGTTTCCTGAAATTCTGCGAATATTATTCTGTGAACCTAGTAGGACGACAAAAATAATTAACTTTATAGAACATAGTGATTTCCGAAGTTCCGATATGCCAGATTAATTACCTTTATAAAATAAAATCAAACCCGTACTCTGAGTTAAAACTCTTTTAACAGGACCTCGCGTATTTAGCATAAGATAGGTATTTTTACAAGATTTATTAACAATTTCCCGCGTGTTTAGCATAAAATAGGTATCTTTATAACGCACAGCTAGTTTCCGGAGATCTGCAAATATCAGTTCTATATATGCCGGACTAATCAACTTAATAAAGCGCAGTAATTTCCGAAGTTCTAATATGCCAAGTTAATTACCCTTTATAAAATAAAATCAAACCCGTACCCCCCTTTTCTTTTAACGTGAGCAACCAACAAGGTCGAAGAGTATATTTACCCGTACACAACTTTCACTTGAAATCAAACTATAATTTTCACTATATCCACTGGACACTCCAAGTCGACGGCAACTTTCACTCAAAAAACAACCGACGCGGATTTCACGTCCCGTAGACGCTTCACACCAACTGCCTGATTTCTGCTGTGTCTTGACATTTTAAACCCCCCCTAGCAGCCAAAGGTCCTAAGTCGTGTGTTTCCAGGATTTTCAATATCCTACTTTCCTTGAAACCAAATTCTTTGTTCCTAAGATTCAATTTGGCAAAAAAAAACCATATCTCCACTCGGATATGTCAGTTGATCCCACCTCCTGTTGCCGTCTCCATCTCCGTCCCCGTGCCTATTTGGGACGGACTCAGTGGCTTCGGACGAATTGAACTCGCTTCACAAGCGCGATAATTAATTTTTAATATTTAATTTCTAAGTTCAGTCCATATTGTCGTTTGATCAACCGTAACTACAATCTATCGGGTACTCCCCTAATCATAGTTGATGTTTCTTCATTATCTACCATTATTATGCCCCGTTCCCTCGTATTTCCACTCGTCTTTATCGGAAATTTAACGTTTCTTGGCCGCTATATCATGGGATCAATTTCCATATATTCACCACGTGCACACTGCATACCTAGATATAACAATCATCCAAAGGCACTATACCTAATTTTAAATTAATTTTGGGCGATCTTTTCTCGTGGGTCCCCAATGAATCCTGTCTTTTGGCCGCGACTCTCCGCGCACAGGGACGTATTAGCTCCCTCCGTTGCGGAATTTAAACATAATTTGTAACCATTTATTATTATTTTTATTGGCAGTAAGATTGATCCACAAAGTAACTATGTTACATAGACAGTGAATATTCTCGAACAATATAATACTGGAAGAGTACTATTCGCTATAACACAATAAACTATTAATGTAAGTTAAATTAAATTTTTAAATTCAGTGGAAGATTTTTTAGGATCGTTTTGCTTTTAATTTTTTTCCCAAAACAAAATAAATAAACAAATAAATAAACACACAGATACACACTCACACAACCCACTATTGGACATGTTTTTATTATTCTTTTATCGATTGTATGTATGTGTTTTCGCGTAATTGGCCCAAAACTCTGTGCATCAATTATTGTCTTTTCTTCAAAGATTGATTAATTATGTGGCTGTAAGAAACCCAATAAATGAAAACAAATAAAACAAATAAGTAAATAAACCTCCAGTGCCGCAGGCAAGGCGTCGGATTAATTCAGTGCTCATTCATTGCCAAGGCACTGGACGCCTCCGCTGATAACTATATACCGCTCACCATGTTCTTAGAGGTGTGTTGAAAGATTGCTAGTATCTGTCGAATCGGTCTCAAGTAGTTGTCTGTATTTGTACGTTTATCATTATTACATGCTCTTGCTATATCCGTTCCACTTCACATTATTGTTCCTCCCGTCTTCGAATTTCTATCACACTATGTTCTCCTATGTTTTTGGTACTTATATGCTTGCTTTTTACTTGCATTTACTCCTATATATATTTGTTTCATTTATCCATCCATCTATAAGATCCCCATACGCTTTATCCTTTTATTTCATGTGTATATGGGCCGCAAATTCATATTATTTTATTTACAATATTCTTATCTAGATACACTTGTTCCAATTATGTTTTGTGGTTATTACTACCAAACCCGGCGAAATCTGAGCTAGAATAGCCAATCGTATACACGTTACCCGTCCTGTTGAAACTACGCTAACGTAGGGCAGGTTTGTAGTGATTACATAGTTAATATATTGTATCTATATTCGAGTATATTATTTTCTTGTCGTGCCATTAATATGCTTACACGTTATCGTTATCTCTTTCCTAACCGTATATACCGTCATTGCACAATTACCTATCTGTTGTAAAAGCCTGAAGAGCGTTAGTCTACAGATAAATATAATAGAATTATAGTTAACTTTTCTACCCGCCTACGTTATTCGACTCCCGCGAAACGAAAATGAATCATTATTCGCTCCTCGATAGAGCGTCAGTCTACAGATAAATATAATGGAATTATAGTTAAATTTCCTATCTGCCTACGTTATCCGACTCCCGCGAAACGAAAATAAATCATTATCCGCTCAGTTAAGGTCACCCCTCTGGTACAACGTATACGTTTAATCCGTGCTCCACGGCCAATTCCTATAAAAAATTTTATGGGGCGTTTTCCTCTCGCGATCCCCCGATTAGGACCTGCCTTCCTTGCCTTTGCTCATATTCTGCTATCTCTCTTGCGCGGCAATCCACTTAAGGTCGCGATTAATGACATTTAAGCGGTTTCAAAACCACAGCAAAAAAGGCCATAATTCTGAAACCTCGTGGAACTGTCAATATCATCGTCACCTCAGAGTAGACGTTAATCGGTTTTTTAACGGCTCAAACTGCAATTATCGCGACCCAAATCTACGAAAGCCGTGTTCAGCATTTTTTAATGGGAAGCACATGTGGACCGCTCGGACCGCATCGATCGTCAACCATTTGTACCAAACACGGCTTTACCACAAGATCAATATGATTTATAAAAATTGAATAGTAACTGCCCGTAACCTATATCCGATCAATCGCTACTAACTCCCTCCCAATACTAGCGCTTCATCATTCCCAAATTTTTGTAGCTCCAATACTACGGCCAGTTTAGCTCAATTTTTCCCCGCGTAGCATTTAAATCATCTTAGAGTTCAAAATAAAAATAATAAAATAAAAAAAAAAATCTATAGAAACAGGTGATTCATCACAAACCTTTGGATCACGAGGCCAGTGTCCTAACCACAAGACCAACAAGCTACTCGTTTATCGTTTACCTATATACTTGATATATTATTTGTTGCACCTACTTATCTCGACGATATTATCATTATTTTAATAAATTTTAAATGGATTATTTTCCAAAAATGTTCTTACATTTATCCAAATATTGTTTAATGTATTACACCATACAGCCACTGGCCTTGGTGATCTATTTCATTATTTAAGAGAAAAAATATACACCAGAAAATGGTGTAAAAACGTACACGTGGATGGAGATCAGATTAAAAGGTAAACACATCGTTAAAAAATATTTTTTTACCGTCGGCTTGCTAAAAAAATACGTAATAAATAATAAAAAAACTAATCGTACAGTGTCTGTAATAATTAAAATGAAATTGATGAATTACCTAGAAATATACACGGAAAAAATCTGTAAAAAAATATTAGGTCCTTACATATGAAATTGGCGTTTAGTATGGGAGGAACATAAAGCCGATTTTTTTTATTATAATATATTTATTTAATCAAAGTATGTACCATTGCTATCTATGCACTTTTTCCATCTCATAGGTAATTCATCGATCCCTTTACTTAAAAAACCATTCGGACGGGAATCAATAAAATCTTTGAAGGCGGTTTGGACTGCCCCATCGGAGTTGAATTTTTTCCTTTGCAAGAAGTTATCCAAATTTCGAAAAAAATGGTAATCTATTGGGGCAAGGTCCGGAGAGTACGGTGGATGTCTTAGACATTCCAATTGAAGCTCCTCTAATTTGGTAGCCGTCTGTTGTGCAGTGTGTGGTCTAGCGTTATCATGAAGCAGCAGTGGCCTAGAGCGATTAACCAGCCTCGGTTGTTTAGCAGCTAGCTTTTCCATCATGGTTTGCAGTTGCTGACAATAGACATCTGCCGTAATCGTCTGGCCAGATTTAAGAAAGCTGTAGTGAACGACACCAGCACTAGTCCACCAAACGCTCACAAGTAACTTTTTTGGAGTCAATTTTCGCTTGGGGCATGGTTTGGCTGGTTCGGCAGGGTTCAGCCATTGCGATGAGCGCTTCCGATTATCGTACAGGATCCACTTTTCATCACAGGTAATGATTCGATTTAAAATCCCTTCATTATTGTGCCGGTTGAGTAATGCAACGCAGCAGTCAACGCGCGTTTGTTGATTTGCTTCACTCAATTCGTGAGGTACCCACCTTTCAAGCTTTTTCACCTTACCAATTTGCTTCAAGTGGATTAAAACAGTTTTATCACTAACACCGCAGCCTGCAGCTAACTCGGATGTGGTTTGCGATGGATCCGCTTCCACAATAGCCTTCAATTCTTCATTATCAACTTTGGTCTCCGGCCGTCCACGGGGCTTGTTCTGCAGGTCGAAATTTCCAGAACGAAAACGTTGGAACCAAAAACGCACTGTGTTTTCTTTTGCGGCGCTGTCGCCATACACATCATTAATTCTTCGAGCCGTTTCTGCAGCACTGGTGCCACGGTGGAACTCGTACTCGTAAATAACGCGATATTTCAAGTTTTTCATTTTGTAAACTGAGTGACGCAAAGAAAAAAACAATTGAGGAAAAAACAAATGAATTATAATTTTCAAAACACAAATACATGAGTAAATAGCTGTATAAATTTGGATTTGGAATTCCTAACCAAAGAGAAGATATTTGAGATCAAATTTGCCAGTACGGCAAAACGTGAATTTCATATGTAAGGACCTAATATTTACAATCTTTCTGCTGCCGGTAGACAGCTTTTTGCCTACATGGCTCTCATTACTCGCCATAGCCACTATTACCCGGTGACATAGTTCAAAATGTATTTTCAGTAGATTTTTGAGTTAAGTTATTTTTATTTTTGTTTCTCAAGGCCGCGTAAAAGATATCGTATAACTATATACATATAAAAGCTTCTTAGACTTTAGATTCATTAGAAAATGCAATCAAAACCTTCAGACGAGAACTACGGTTCCCACTTCACATATGAGATATTCACATACGCTCTCATTTCCCGAAGAATGGGGTAATGCGAGCGAATGACTTTCATTGGAAAATCTCTTATTTTACTGAAATATACAACTATAGATGATTTAAACTGTGATTATCAGATACTCGGATAAACAAAGTTTATATTCCTAATTAAAAGTTGTAATAATTGAAACAAATGTCACTTTTAATAACATTTTTCCTCAGTAGGCTTCAATTCTCCCGTGCTCTTCTACTCGAATCTTTCGTATAGAGGAGAGCATGTGATACAAATAGCGAAAGATTCAGCTTTCAGAATAGAACCATTTTTCTGAGGCAATCCAACACCATGTTTCAATCCCTTCCCCAAACAATGCGAAACACGTGTTGCAGAAACATGTAATTTTTGGCAGAGAGTAAAATAACTTAACTAATACAGTAGAGAACATTTCCAAGTTTTCTTATTAGGAAAGAGACCTGCCCCAGATGTCTTTGATTTAATAGAGCTTAAGACCGATCCGGCATTGTGAGCGAAACTCACAACTTTTTATCATATATTCTCTTCCATTTTTTAAAACATTTTTATACAGAAAGTTAAAATTTATTCATTAGATTCCATATATTTTAAATATTATGTATCTTCCTAAAATGACACAAATTAAATTATTTAATCTGTTTATAAATTAAATTATAAACCAACGAAGTTTTAGAAATGAAGAAAATTGCTCCACTTTGTGGACCTTATACTATATCTTACAGGTAGATTCCTGCCTTGATAATGAGTCGAAAATTTTCAAGAAATCATGACCTAATATCAATTGCTATGGAGATATGCAATGTCAAAGTTTGTGTTACAGTATATATCGATACTCAAAAATTCACTCGTTTTAAAACACGTCGAAAGAAATGAAAAAACCTTGCAAAAACTGAAAATAGAATTTTTTACAAAGTTTTTATTATTTTATTTGTCTTATATTGAAGCGAATGAATTTTTCATTAATTATATAAGTCACTGTAATAGCAGTTCATCTTTTTGCAATAAATAAGTCAGAAATATTGAAAAAATGTAAACTTTGTTGTTGCATATCTCCATAACTATTGATATTAGGTGATGGTTACTTGAACATTTTCAACTTATTTTCAAAACAGAAACTCGTCTGTAAGGTTGTGTTACTAGCTATAAGACACATAAAATAGGTGAAATCAGGAAATCGATCCAGATTTAGATTTTTGAATGGTTTTGTAAAAAAATTGACAAAACTTAACACTGGGTATAAAAATGTATAGACCTCATTTGACAAACTGAAAGGAAGTAGTTTTTCACAGGAAGATTGCGCGACCGCATGTGGCAATGAGGACCGAATATGAGCTCAAGAAAATGAAATTGGATATTTTGAGCACCCACCTTATTCTCTAGATCTTTCCCCTTTTGATTACTACATATTCAGGTCACCACAAAATATTTTAAATGACAATGAAAATTAGTACAACAGCGCAGGTAACATCATCGATTGACTCATTTTTGCATCAAAGGCACAGGAATTCTCCTTTAATCGAATAAATAAGCGAGTAGAAAGAGAAAGGTGGGAGATATTTATAATAAATAACCAGTAGAAAATATTTCTAATTAAAAAATTAAAATAACAACATTTTTTTTTATTTTTCGTAAAAAGAAAACGTAAAAACTTTTGCATCAACCGATAATTTTGCAAATATAATGGACAGGTAAACGTCGTTTTGCGCCGATTCGATTTACGCCGATTCACAATTACGCCTGTTGGTGAATGGGATTCAAACTCTCAAATCAAGAATTAGAAGAGTTGATGAAGGTATTAGATCACCCTCAATCAGAAAATCCCGAAGAAGAAGAAGAGAAGGACGAGAAAGAAAAAAAACCCCTAAAAACAGCCGATCTAACTCGTATACTTTCTTCTATAGAAAGGTTAACAGATGAGTTCTGTGAGATAGATGGGGATTTCAATCGAAGCGCAAATGTTAAAGAAGCGTCTCAGCTGCCGTTCGACCTTATCTTTGCCGAATCGAACAGGGGTACGTCTACTCCCCAGAGATCGCTTTAAACTCGATAACTCAATAACTGTGCAAACGATTTATTTCTTATTTTTTATAATCTTAACGGAAATTGGATGCTTTTTTACAATATTTCGTTTTCCAAATTTCTAAGCGTATGATATTTAAAAAAAATGTTTTGTATTAATATTTACGCTATTTCATACAATATAATGTGTCTTATCTTTAGGTTATTGAGATTATCATTTGTTGCACTCTAACTAATCCTATTAGGGCTACGCAATACCCTATCCACAGATGCGAAAGAGGGAAACAGCTATATGGCGTTGCATTCGGTAACTAGTAAGCGTAGGTACCTACTTGCGAATGTCGCAGCTGTATGTTTTTGTAACTGTGGTTCTAAAATATTTTTAAAAATAAAATGAAATTTAAATTTTGTAAATAAAATTGATGATAATATTTCAACACGAATCTTTAGTCAAAAGGTACAGTTTTGAGATAGAGTTTGAAGTTGCAGATTTCACAAGGATGATAGGTTGTTTCATTATTAATGCATTAAAATATTCAAATGTATGGATTTTGTCCTAACTCAATCACAACGCATTTAATTTTTATTTACTATTGAGTTATAGAAAATGCTGAACAAAACTACACCATTAACTAAAAAATATTCGTGCGTGTACCTACTCATGTACGCGTGGTCGAAGTTATACTTAAAAACTAAAATACAGACAATATATTAATGACGCTCAAAGAAATGAATTGTGAAAATCTACCCTTACCACTATCCACAATTTTATCGAGTTTATTGAAAAGATCTAAATCTCATACAGACATGTGTGGGGTATAAAAGCAAAGGCAGCAATATGCATAAAAAATTTCATGCAGTCACCGAGGATTACTAATTTATAATACTCTGACGAGATTTTATGGGAAATATGGCCCATAAATTTATAGGGAACATTATTTTGGTAGGGATAGATTAATAAAATCTAGAATTCAGTACATTTTAAATTAGTAATCCTCGGTGACAGCATTCAAAATATTTTTTTCTATATTTTGGATATTGATGCCTTTTCTTTTACACCCTACATGTAATCTCAAATATTTTAAATAATTGGGGCAAACAAAAACATTCGTAAATTAATAGTTCACGTCTTAGAATAGCCCTGCTCTTAATGTTTAATATACAGGGTGTAACAGAACTAGTCCACAATACTTTACAGGTGGGTTCCTGCCTTGATTATGAGTCAAAGATGTCCAAGCAACCATGACCTATCAATAGTTATGGAGATATGCGACATCTAATTTTGCATTTTTTTTCAATATTTCTGACGTTTTTTTTTGCAAAACGTTGGACTATCATTTACAGTAACTTATATCTAACATGAAAAATTCATTCCTTTTAATACAAGTCAAATAAAATGAAAAAAAACTTTCGGAAAAAAAATCGAAAAAAATATAATAAATTATTAATACGGTTTTTATAATTTATTTGGGTTGTATGGAATCGTATGAATTTTTCATAATCGTTACTGTAATGATTCTTCAACTTTTTGCAAAAATGAGTCAGAAAGTTGACATAAGTTACTGTAATGATTCTTCAACTTTTTGCAAAAATGAGTCAGAAATATTGAGAAAAAAATGCAAACTTTGATATTGCATATCTCCATAACTATTGATTTTTTGTCATGGTTGCTTTAACATTTTCGAATCATTATCAAGGCAGAGAGTCACCTGTAAAGTTTTTGCAACTAGCAATGAGACACCCTGTATATCTCACGGTTGTTTCTGGTATTATATTATCAATAGCACCTTTAGATTTATTATTCCTGGCCACTTCTGTTTTCCGAGTTGATTTAAAAATATTTTCTTTAATAAATTTATTAATTTTTATAAAACTCTTTTCCTTTTTATAATTTTCTCTTGACCTATTTTTTGAAAGTCCAATCATTATTATATTGTGTTATTATCATTATTATTGGTCTTTCTAATACTTCCATCTCTAACTTAAAATCATTTGTGATTCAAAATCAATTAATCTTTGAAAATTTTCTGTAATCATCTATCTTCATTTACCATTTGCTTTTCCTTTGTTTTTGTTTATCTTGTAAATAGTTGCGATGTTATTTTTTTTATTATTTTTTTTTTTTTTTAAATTGAGATGCGAATACGGAATTCGTATCACATCAATATTCTTACTATTTTCAAATTAAGCTAATCGCTTGTGCTATGAAAACAGGACTAACTTGCTTGTCTGGAGTGAGATTCGAACCTGCCACCTTTAGATCACGAGGCGAGAGTCCTAACCACAAGACCAACAGTTATAATTCTTTATGTTCCCTTCTTCAACAATATCTTAATGAAAATTATAAACAGTTCCATAATTATATCTAAAATAATTTTGTTTTTAAAATATATTTCCCAATGTTTAAAAAGCACTGGTTATCCGACGATGGTCGGCGCACACGTGTTCGATGACGTTTCTATGAATATGATTTGGGGTATTTCGATACCCCGCTTCGGACCAGACGGAAGTTTTGGATGCTTAGTGACGAAAAGGTTATGCTACGATTCTGCAAGAAAGAAAGCAACAATCAAAGCAAAAGAAATTGGATGCTTTTTTTAAAAAAGTGTGAGAATTAAATTTAGCACCGACGTGATTTAGTATTTATTTAAAAAATTCATTGTTTATAATATATATAAAGAATATATATAGGTTAAGTATTAAATAAACATGTTAGATTGTTCTTAGAATTTTGACAAGGAACCTAACATTATATCGTCCATTATATTTGTGATCATTTTACGCCGATTTTTTTTACGCCGAACCTTGGCGTAAAACGCCGTTTACCTACCTGTACTTTTAAAAATAAGTATTAGTAAAATACTTAGTAATTTGTTGCATAATGGCATGTTCGGAAACTTTAGGCATTGATTTTAAAGTTACCTACAATCCTAGAATCCCGCAATTTTTTTATTATATCCATCTTATTTTCATTTTACATAAACCAAATTTTTTACTTACCATTACATTGGAAAATTGTAGCCTTTGCTGATGACACTGCAATTATCCTAGAGA
>JADDOH010001752.1:0-53346 GCA_016648135.1 Agrypnia vestita | reverse complement strand
CCTCTACGCCAAGCACATACAGAACATAAGCCCTTTCAAACTAGTTCATCTACGCCGTATAGTGATATCACAAGCAGACATAAACAATACAATTACAAGTATGCTTGCGTTCTCCCCCACCCTGGTGGAAATATTCGCATTCGTATTCACCGAATAGTAGACCTGATATTCGTATTCGTGAAGGTAGTATTCGTTGCATCAAGGTTATTATATTTACAAGTATGTTCAAGTTCCCCCCCCCCCACCTTGGTGGAAATATTCGCATTCGTATTCGCCGAATAGTAAGCCTGATATTCGTATTCGTGAAGGTAGTATTCGTTGCATCACTCTCAATAATAAAATCATATAGATAAATAATTACGGTAACTCATAAAAATATGACATTACTTATATTAAACGAACAAAGCAAAACAATCTGTCATATAAGTAAATAACGTGATCACGGAAGACCGAAGGTTAACTACCCCTGAACAAACCGCGAACTGCCCACAATAATGGAAAATGTTGTAGAAAACATTTCAAATATCTAATATTGAATGAATAAAACCATGCCATGTGAATAACTATCGCGATTACGGAAGGCCGAAGGTTAACCACCCTTGAACACACCGCGAACTGCCCATAATAATGGAAAATGTTGTAGAAAACATTTCAAATATCTAATATTGAATGAATAAAACCAATGTCATATGAATAACTATCGCGATTACGGAAGGCCGAAGGTTAACCACCCCTGAACACACCGCGAACTGCCCATAATAATGGAAAATGTTCTAGAAAACATTTCAAATATCTAATATTGAATGAATAAAACAATGTCACATGAAAAACCATCACGGCTACGGAAGACCGAAGGTTGATCTGATCTAACCGCAAACGACCCACAATAATGGAATATGTTGTAAAAAAAAACATTTCAAATATCTAATATTGAATGAATAAAAACAATGTCATATGAATAACTATCGCAATTAATTATTTCTAAACAATATGTACAATAGGAAATACGTTTTTATAAGAACTCGATAGGAATAAATCGTGTTTAAAACGATTGCATAATGATACGCAATACAAACATGAAACGAGTTCAAATAAACCACACATTCATGTTTTAATAAAATAAATATAAAATCCAGATGCATTTTTAAAATATATTATTTGTAGGAAATTCCTCGTACGATTTGAATCTATATCACGCTTACAATCGTGATATCAAAACCACATAAATACTCCGAATTATCCCCAAGATAACACAAATCATATAGAAATCCGTGTATTCAATCGCCAGTATAGATAACAAAGCATTCTTTTGCATTAGGATACATCCGCCCTGAAGAATCTCTCGTACATTCCGAACCTCGCGACATTGAATATACATAATTATTATGAATTTTAAATCCCACAAACAAACACGAAACACCCTTCGTCAGTAAAATATTCCATTTTAAAGCCTTTATATCTTTGGTAATATATGAATATCAAATTTAAATGATTTTCCATATGAACAGCGACAGAATTATATATTTCATAAGCGTTATGCAATAATTCACCCGCTGGAATTATCACAGTCGCCATATTACGATTTCTTGTATATTGAATCTGAAGCGCGTATAGTAATAATTATCCCTAGGCCCAAAATACGTAACAAAACAATCCACAACATGTATCTTGTTCAAATAAACCACATAAATACTCCGATCCCAATTATTTCCAAACAATACAAATCATATAGAACTCCGTGTATTCAATCGCCAGTATAGATAACAAAGCATTCTTTTGCATAATTGAAAGTTACACAAGTATTAGGAAAGAACGCCCGCTGGATTATCACGCAAAACTATGAATTATTAAATCTGATGAGCGCTTAGTAATATAAGGTTCCAAATATGATACACACAAAAGGCAATAGGAATAAATAACATTGGAAATGCTTATCTGTTCACTGTTCCAATTCTCTTTGAATTATTATCAACCTCTGGCTTTTTCCTCGATCCGGCCAAATTATCTTCCTGACTTCGGACTCTCTCTCTCCGCCGACCTTCAAGCTGAAAACTCAAGTGCCGCTTTCTAATTTGTAACGCCTAAAAATAGTCCCTATCTCGCGCCATCTTTGATTCCAACTAGCGTGTAAAAGTCAAAGTCTAACTCTCAGAACCATCCTCATTGGTCAGATTCGGTGCTAACGGCGCACCTGTAATTGGTCCATCTCGTTAAACAAAATAACATAAAGCCTGCTTTACACGCCCGCGTGCAGAAATAATAAAGCTCGCCCGCACCTACTTATCTGGCAAATATTTAATTATAGAGTATTTAACGGGTTGTGAAGCTTCTCTTTATTATAAACTTTAGCAGATAGATATTTTCGTATAATTTTCAGCAATGTCTATTTGAATAGGCCAATATCGTTACACTACATATCTCTACAGTGAATCATTTAATGAAATCCTCCTGCAATCTGGAGAGTGACTGCCAGCGACCAGTGAGTGAAGTGTTGCTTTTTGAATGCGAAATTAAAGTGTTGCTTTTTGGATGTATAGAGCCTTAAAATAAAATAAATTATGGTTATAGCCATGATATGGTGTTGGTCTGATTAAAATTTTTTTTTTTTCCATTAATGTTTAAATATAGAGTATTTTTCTAACTGACAGCACTTTTTTCAGCGACATTCTATTTGACAGTTGACAGCTGATGAATGCTCGGTTTTGTTTGTCATTTCCCATGAATAGCCTTACAGCAGAATAACAAAATGAGGGCAAACCCACCACTTTACTCAACACTGTTATATAAGCAAGAGATCCTTTATCGGTCGTGCTTATTTGCTGCCTGATTGGCATTTTTTTTATTACTTAAAACAACCGTGTGACTTGGTGTTGTTAAAAAATAAACGGGCCAAACAGCAGCCATTCAAAATTTACCCCCATTTTCCCGGTGGTTTTACTTTTTTATTAAAAACATAAAAAAAGATTACAAAAAAATTAAAACAGGTAAATAGAGAAAAAAGAAATAAAACACTATGTTTAATCACGGCAGAACAATACATGCAAATTTTGCAAATTTATTTAAAAAATCATGGTATTATAGCCATATTTAAACCCTAATGGCATTAATTGATCTTTCAAATAAAGTTAACCATGACTACAAGCAAAATATTCATGTACGTAACTATTTTTGTTTTATTTAAAGCTCTTAACCTCTTATATAGAACATCCAATAACTAAATATTACACATAGTTCACTCAAAATTATTATTCTACCTTAGAGGAAAAAAATATTTTATTAATTAGAAAACAGCCGGGGCCATAATAATTATAGGATATTATTAGACAGTGTAAAGTGCGATCGAAAATTAATTAACTGTGAAAGTGCCTACCCTTCATTGAAGCCTGAACAAACGACCCTTCAATCGGGTATTAAATCAGAACTTTGTCCTAAACAAAAATCGCGACGATTATATTTTACGAGCCTCCAGTTTCATATTATATTTCATCTGAACTCTCATAAAATATTTCAAGTTTTTCTCACACAGATTTTGTTTGCAAACAACAATGGAGCCGGCGCAGAAACGGGCAAACTTTAATTTCTTTCTTCTAATACTTTTCCAATAAAGACTACTTTTGCTCAGACGTTAACGAGGAAAAGTAAAGACTAAATGCTGTTGGTATTCAAACTTTTTTCAACTATGAAGTGGTGCAGTGTAGACGGACCATCGAGCCGGCAGCCCTCGTTAATAAGTATCAGGAAAAATCTGCAATATTAATTCTGTCCTGTAAAGAAATATGATAAAACTCCATTCTCGAGAAATCCAGCAGAACCTACACATAGGGCGCGCGCAGTAAATACAATGAAGCATGACTTTAATGTAAACAAAAATTTTGAAAATAAAAGATGTGATGGAATATTATGATGTATACCTAATTTGTTTTTGATTAATTCTTAAATTTGGGGATTTTTTTTTTCAGTTTATATTTAATTTCATAATTTATTTTAATATTTTATTTCTACTGTTAAGTTTCGAGACTTTCTTACCTCTACAGGATAGCTTCTCAGGAAATGAGGCACATAAAAAAACTAATTCAGCTCGATTAGATTTCAAGTTTTATTTAACAGGTTTATATACCGGACAAGGAAGGGTGACCCCCAAGTAAATAGGGTCAAAATCAAGTTAGGGGAAGAAGAATAAGAAGGTTTATAATGGCACTGCACGTATAGTTCGTGCCCTTTCAGAAAAGAGACGCAGAGGTAGGATGCTGAGCGGGTTTTGAGGAAAATCAGCTGGAGGTTGTCCCACGACAAACTCGCGAGGACCTATGTGGGGATGATGATGATGATGATGATGATGAATGGGAGTTGTGCAGTTGTCATGCGCCCGCTATCGTGTTCTGTGTGTGTGCGCGGTCTCGTTCCAACGAGTTTTTGCTACCAGCTGGCAAAGATGCACATACAGCGAGGAGCAAGGTAAGCCCAAGCTGATGGACAGTGGCCGCTGTGAATTGTTTTTTTTGAGGAATGATGTGCCTTGACACTCACGTTTATCACTTGATACGCGATAAACAATTATCATATTTATACACAGGCGAGCCTAGTCTAGCCTAGCGTCTTGCGCGATCTCGACTTTCCGTGACCATCCGTTCGAGGGGCTCTGGTTCAACTACCCCCGCCAGTTCTCTACCGCCCATCGAAGGGTCGTAAAATTTTTTCTCAAATGTGCTAGTGAAGGACGCCTGCGTGGGAATGTGGGTGGCGGAGCTATCATATTTTTTTGTTTTGTTCTTTTGTTTTGAAGGTTTACACGAATGCATCAACAAGCTTGCCTGCAATCGTCTACTTAACACTACCTCTTGTTAATTGTATCTTATTATTTTAACCATGTTTATATCTTTTGTACTTGCTTAATTTGGTTATTTTTTGGATGTTGCAAAAGACCCAATTGCAGAAGTGAATCGCATCATAAAACACTTAAACTTGAGTTAATCAAATATATTCATTAATTATGACCTCACCGGGAATCGAATCCGGAATCCCCGGCGTGAGATGTCAGTATCATGCCCACTGGTATAAAGTTTGCCTTATATTTGCCCCAGTATTCTGCCTCGCGTCGGTTTTTACGACCGATGCGAGGTAGAATGGTTTTACTAAATAGTGTTAAAAAAATGTCAGCCTAGCAACGAATGAGCAGGACCAATATGAGAGCTTTTGCTCATAGAACAGTCCTGGAAAATAAATCGGTACTATTCTCTGTTCTTTAATTCACAGTGAATCACAAAAATCACTCGTCGGTTTAACACTTTATACTCGTCTTTCCAGAGTATTTGCATGTCTGTAAACGTTTTAATTCACTGTTTACTGCAGGTACTCTCTTAATGTACTGTCTCTGATCGCGCTTCACTTGTCTCTGATTTCGCTTTATCTGTGTAATCACTGAAACATTACCACAAAAAACTGTTGTTCCGCGTACGCTTTCCACGTAATTTAAAACCGCTCGAGTTCCAGAAACTTCTGGCGTTTTTGGTGTATACGTGTCCGCCTGAGATCCTTCGATTATTTACCATTCACTTTAATTTTCAGAATCACATGACGTTATTTTTACGCAAATATTATGCTTCAATATTCTCACTGAAACCCATACTTATAAGATAAGATAATTTTTATTAATGTTTTGTAATTTTTTTACGTCAATACAACAGCAATAATGTTATCAAATAATAATAGTTAGTAAATTAATTTAATCTTTTTTTTTACTTACAATCAACGATCGATTACAATCTATACTAATATATAATATAAAGAGGTAAAGTTTGTAAGTTTGGATATAAGTAATCTCCAAAACTATTTATCCGATTTAAAAATGCTTTCAACATTATTAGAATGGAGTCACTGAATAGACATAGACTATATCGTCTTTTTTTAGCACTTTTCATAACTTTTTTAAACGCTTCAACAGGTCATGAGGCCCGATTACAGAAGCGAAATACACCACAAAATACCCAGGATTAAGTAAATCAAGTAGATTAAATTGTGACCTCACCGGGAATCGAACCCGGAACCCTCGGTGTGGTAAGCCAGTGTCATACTCACTGCGCTACAAGGGCCGCCTTATTTTCATACACCTCATTATCGACCCTCCATATTGGTTTCCTGCACAAGGAAAAATCCTCTACACTCTAAACTCTGCATAATAATTAGTGACAAAAATTTTAATGCACCCATTTAATGCGGTGTTTATCACGTGATTACGTTTCCAATAAAATTGATTCATTTAAATCCCTCTCCTAATATTGAATAAATATTCGATTGAAAATAAATTCCGTTAATTTCAAAGAGCCCCTATCGGCGTTAAAACTAATCACGGCACATGGTTTTATCACGTTCGGTAATGGCAACTGTACTGTTGAATCATTAAATTTTGCGTTAATGATATTAATATAATGTTATTAGTGAGTGAATGAAATAAACTGCTTTACCGTTTTGAGCTTACTGAAAATAACTAACTTTAGTTAATTTTTATATTTTTTATTTATTTCAAAAAATCCTTGTTTACAAATAAAGGTACTTAATACTAATTTAACAATAAAAATATAAGATAAATTAAACATTTTTTTTTGTTAAATTTGTGGATTATGCCACTCTACTAGGCTACGCCTGTCCCAGAGTGGCGTTATAGATCACAATTATAATATTTTTTAAGATTCGACAGTAATATTTATTTTCAAAAGGTAGTAATTATGTATCTACAAAGTATCAAGTGCAGTATTAGTTAGTTGAGTGAGTCATAAGTCCAAGTGTAAATATGTGTAGAATAATTGTTTAATGTAAAAAGGGTTAAAGTTTTGTTTAGGATTATTTTTTATTTTCCTTAATTAATTTATTTATTTATATAGATATATATTTTTATTTATAGACATTATTATGCAATTACAGTAAGTAAATTTTCAGTTGCTGTTCTACCTTTGGAGGTAAGCCAGTTGTTTGCTTAAGCTTTTATTTTATTAATTGAGTATATTCTGTTTTTCGGGAAGCCTGTTTTAAATATGTTAAATATTTTACCTTTATTTAGTATTCTTTAATTGAATCCAGGTTCTCGATTTTTTAACTTACACTTACACTGAGCATAAAATTTTACAGAGATAACAAAACCCATTCTTTAAGAAAGGGGGTTGGGTCATAGCGGAAGAATGTCTCTCACGAATGTGGAAGACACATTAATACTGTAATTAAAGTATTGTCACTGGACGTAGTTATGGGAGGCAAATAAAAACGCTATAATAATTTAAACTTTTATTTATTACGCAAAAAGTCACTGGACGAAAATTTTGTCGGAATACTGTTCATAAATTAGAGTAGCTTGTTGGTCTTGTGGTTAGGACACTCGCCTCGTGATCCGAAGGTCGCGGGTTCAAACCTCACTCCAGACTAGCAAGTTAGTCCTATTTTCATAGCACAAGCGTTTAGCTTAGTTGGAAAATAGCAATAATATTGATGTGACACGTATTCCGTGTTCGCATCTCTATTTAAAAAAAAAAAATTATAGTTAATTAATGTTTCTCGAATATTCCACACACTTATTTATACACTGTTCCTTAATTTGCATTAATTTACGCTGTTTTATTGCTTCGATCACTTTCAAGAAAATTTCGTTTCATATACCTACACACGTAGAGAAACTTCTCGCCCGCCGGCAGGCTTTTCCTTGTTTTACTATCGCTGAAATATACGCCCTGGTCATACTTCGTTGGCTTTGTTGTTAATTTTGCACTGGTTAATCGTCAAATAAAGATTGAATCACAGCGGTCGGCCGGCCGGCCTTTTAGAGAAAAATATCTTTCACGACGTTTTTAGAATTTACTATATTAGTCCAGACGTCTCGAGATTCATGTAGAACCTTCTAGTATTTTACAATTTTAGTGTAAACGTGTTGATTACGTGTAATTCTTTCCAATTATTATTTATTCACTGTCTTTATTCTTACATAACTAAATACCCAAGTAAACAAAACATCATCACCAAGTAAACAAGCCGTGGCACTACATTGTGTACGTAAGAACACAAGAAAATGAACGTTAGTCCATGTGTACAATAATATTATCTTAACTTTAGAGTCTAAAGTAACATACAATTTACAAAATTATTTACATTACATAATAAATAAAAAAACTTGAAAAACGAAATATCTTTGTTCACTAATGTTTGAAATACAATCTCTTTAATGAAATCCAATTTTTGTAAGGTCAAAATGTATAGAACATCATGTTTATCTGAAATTAATTTAATGTATTAATTAGAAAAATAAACTGAGAATACTATGTACCCAAAAGATATTGTAGAATTTAAATAAGAGGCCGTCAAGGCTTTCATCAAGTCTTCAAATTCAAATTTTTATAAAAACTGTATTTACTCTCGGTTTTTGTGTTAAGTTTATAGAATTTCATGTTTATTTTATATTGAAAAATAAATAATGTTGATAATTAAGCGTAACATAGAATTTTATAAACCGGGGAATCTTTATGATATTATGGGAAATGATAAGTGCCTAGGAAAAAAAATCTCAATAAAGGCTTCACCGAAAACATCTAATTGTCTATAAGGGAAGGAGTAACTGAAACCTTATAAGTAAGTCGATTATACGCGGAATATCCACTGTTTGATAATATAATATAATTAAATTTATCTTAAATTTCATTAATAATTGTATTAACGTCCTATTTGGTCTTTCGGAAAATGCATTCAAGTAGATGAAAATTAGTTAGAAAAATAAATATTTGTGTTTAAAAAATTGATTATTCTTTCTTCTCGAAACGCTACATTTTATATACATCAATAAGAATAATAAGATAAGAGATAATAAAGAATCTCTGTTGTATATTTCTTATATAATATTTATTTACCGAGCATTGGTTGCTAAACCTCCTGCTGGCGCCACCTGTCGGTGTTTATGTTAATTCCTTGCTCCTACTTTATCTCCTCATTCCTCGTTCTATAGTCATATCACCCCATAACCACCCTCTTTAACCTCGTACAGACGGATTACGTAACCGTTGTTATCTGCGTACAATAGTAATTTAACAATTAAGGTTTTGATGACCACAAATGAGTTAACCAATTAAGAATATTTGTTTGGTCGTGCAGAATTCTTTTACAATACGTATAATTTTTTAATTGTGATATTTTTAACCAGCAAAAGTAATCCATTTATCCTGACGAAGAAGCCATTGGCTTCGAAACATGTTAAATTTATTTCAATAAAAAAGTGGTGTTTACAAAGTTATTTTATATAAATTGTAATCCATTTCTTTGAATGCTTTGGCCAGTTAATCTAGTGATAAACATATTTTTATGTTAAAAAAATATTTTCACCAAAAAAGTAAGTGATCTATTACATACCTATTTTGCTACAGTATCTTAAAATAATAATGTCTATTCTTTTAATTTTTTCAAGAAAAAATGTAATCAACTCTATAAAAAGTGTTTAAAAGAAACACACAAAATATAAAATATTATTAAAAAACAGTGTTTTTTAAAACATAAATTGTAAGTAAACAAACTTACAGATTTTGCAATAAGTTAGTTAGGATAATTGCTTACTTTATAATATTACTGAAAAAAAAGACAACTTACGAAGCCATTCAGTCATAAAAGGCCCACAAAGTGGAGCAATTTTCTTTATTTTTAAAACATCTAAAGTTTGGTAATTTATCAATCAATGATATAATTTAGTTTGTGTCATTTCAACAAGATATTTTTATTCAAAATATATGTAACCTGATTTTGTAGTGATATATTTCCACACAAAAATATGATAAAAAACGCAAGAGAAGATATGAGAAAAAATTGTAAAATTTGCTCATTTTGCAGGACGATTGTCTTAAGTGAATGGTACAATAACTGTCCATGTTGGCGTTAAAGATTTCCTAAAAGTGATCGAATCAATTAAAATTACCTGTTGCTTTCTTCAGGTTATATCAATAGGTATTGTTACAATGAAAAAAGTTCCTACCGATACACAAAAATGTATAATATATAAGATTCACCATTTATATTCACATTTTTCGAAATAAAATCCGGAAAAAACATTTCTTGCAGTGTTTCAAAAATCAGAGAGGCAAGTTTTTGCCCATTTAGCGTTTTAAGTCACCGTGAAATCTGAAGAAAACGTTCAAACGGCATATTTTATGTTGATATACCACTCGACACACTTTTATGGATATTTAATGCCGACGGCTGATTCTTTATATCAAAGTTTTAAAAAATAATAGTGGTTTTAAATTTTTACTACGCTGTGCAAAGGATATTTTTTGGGCAACACAACAGATATATTAACAGGAATTCAATTAGTATTAACCAATTATTTGTTAAAATAACAACAAGTTTTGGATTCACTAGTCGCTTTTCATTAAAAACCTAAGTATATACGCTAAGAAAATCAAAAAATAAATATACGGGTGATGAATAACTAATTAAGTACTAATAAGAAAATAAATTTATAAGTTAACTATTAAAAAATCGGATCTGGTTGTTTATTTTATTTTATTTACGATACCCACTTTTTAAATTTAGAAAATTGCTTATTTATCATTATAATATTAGGTCCTTACATATCAAATTGGCGTTTAGTATGGGAGGAACATAAAGCCGATTTTTTTTTATTATAATATATTCATTTAATCAAAGTATGTACCATTGCTATCTATGCACTTTTGCCATCTCATAGGTAGTTCATCGATCCCTTTACTAAAAAAACCATTCGGACGGGAATCAATAAAATCTTTGAAGGCGGTTTGGACTGCCCCATCGGAGTTGAATTTTTTCCTTTGCAAGAAGTTATCCAAATTTCGAAAAAAATGGTAATCTGTTGGGGCAAGGTCCGGAGAGTACGGTGGATGTCTTAGACATTCCAATTGAAGCTCCTCTAATTTGGTAGCCGTCTGTTGTGCAGTGTGTGGTCTAGCGTTATCATGAAGCAGCAGTGGCCTAGAGCGATTAACCAGCCTCGGTTGTTTAGCAGCTAGCTTTTCCATCATGGTTTGCAGTTGCTGACAATAGACATCTGCCGTAATCGTCTGGCCAGATTTAAGAAAGCTGTAGTGAACGACACCAGCACTAGTCCACCAAACGCTCACAAGTAACTTTTTTGGAGTCAATTTTCGCTTGGGGCATGGTTTGGCTGGTTCGGCAGGGTTCAGCCATTGCGATGAGCGCTTCCGATTATCGTACAGGATCCACTTTTCATCACAGGTAATGATTCGATTTAAAATCCCTTCATTATTGTGCCGGTTGAGTAATGCAACGCAGCAGTCAACGCGCGTTTGTTGATTTGCTTCACTCAATTCGTGAGGTACCCACCTTTCAAGCTTTTTCACCTTACCAATTTGCTTCAAGTGGATTAAAACAGTTTTATCACTAACACCGCAGCCTGCAGCTAACTCGGATGTGGTTTGCGATGGATCCGCTTCCACAATAGCCTTCAATTCTTCCTTATCAACTGTGGTCTCCGGCCGTCCACGGGGCTTGTTCTGCAGGTCGAAATTTCCAGAACGAAAACGTTGGAACCAAAAACGCACTGTGTTTTCTTTTGCGGCACCGTCGCCATACACATCATTAATCCTTCGAGCCGTTTCTGCAGCACTGGTGCCACGGTGGAACTCGTACTCGTAAATAACGCGATATTTCAAGTTTTTCATTTTGTAAACTGAGTGACGCAAAGAAAAAAACAATTGAAGAAAAAACAAATGAATTATAATTTTCAAAACACAAATACATGAGTAAATAGCTGTATAAATTTGGATTTGGAATTCCTAACCAAAGATAAGATATTTGAGATCAAATTTGCCAGTACGGCAAAACGCCAATTTCATATGTAAGGACCTAATATAAAAAGTAAAGTTTGTGAATTTCTAAGTTTGTAAGTTTGAATGTAGGAGTAATCTCCGAAACTACATGTCCGATTTCAAAAATTCTTTCACCAATATTTAGAATGGATTTTTAGGGTAGTTATAGGCTATATCATATCCAGTTAAAATAAAAAAGCTTTTCGTGGTGGCCTTTTTTATTACTAAAGACGAATTAAAAATGGTCGAGCGAATTTGTTTCTTATGAACGCTGCCTTAATAATAAGAGCTAAATAAATGCTTACTATAGAGATGTTGTAGAACTTAAAAAGGCCTATAAAAAATTTGCAACGACATATATCTGTATGTTAAGGTTTATTCACAAATTTATAAAATATATATTTAAAATTAATTTCAATGTGTCGGGGGTAATTTATGTAGGTAATGTTAAATTCTTATCAAAAAAAAATTTTTTGGACGAGTAATTTAGATTTTATTGATTTTTCACTAATACTCTTATAGTCTCCAACTGAATTTCGTGCGGGCGAAGCTGCGGGCACAGCTAGTTGTTAATAAAGTCAAACTTATTCGGATAAGTTTAATAACTTTAAAAATTTAATTAATTTTTAAGACTTAATATTTTATATATATTTGTATTATCGTCGAAAACGTCACTTAATTGAATGCTTCTACATAAATGGTACCCATGTCACGCCCCGTAAAAGTTAGGACCTTTGTTAGTGGGCAGTAAGAAAATGTCGTGTCCAACAAACCCGAAAATTGTCTATTCATGGTCAGCAATTCGCAATCTCTCGGGGATTTAAACAAAGATGTAATGAGGAACGTCCAGCTTGTAAATTATTCTGAACTGTAAGAAACTTTAAGGTTCCGCCGCCTACTCCTGGGAGGATCCTCGGCTGTGTGGAAAGTATTGATCAGTCTGTAAATTAACCAAAACAAGAGTTCTTGTGATCAAATAAGTCAAAGCTTTGCTGGCTAATGAAAGGAGTCCGTGATAAAATTATATAAATCAAAGACCATTCCGAATTTACGTCAATTTATTTGAGTTCCATTAATTATGTTTCATCTCTCTCGGCCATTCTTACAGTCAAGTGAAATGATATTTATACTTTTTCGAAGTTATTTATAAATATAAGGGAATTCTGCGGAAAAGATTTTTTATTTTTCTAAAATAAAAATACCAAGCATTTTATCTCAAATTTACAACTACTCAAATTCACCACATATTTTAACATTATTTAAAAGTGACGTTCAAGATAATTGGGAGTATTATTAATAACTTCAATCTTTATATTTGAAACATACAGGTACAAAGCAGCAGGGGTACAGTGCGAACTCTGAAATAAACTGTATTTAACTAAAATTTCTATGAAATAAGTTGAAATTAAATATATATAATATTTAATATATAATATCTCCTTATAATATCCCTATCACAATTATTTTCGTGTTTTTCAGATTTTTTTAAATATATTATTTTGTAATATTCTGTGAAATAAACATTTAATTTCGTTTTTTTTCAATACATATATATTAAACATACATCTTATACTTCAATGTACTGATTGCACGCATCCGGTACATAAATATATTGATCATACAAGATCACGCATTAGTTGATTGGTACTACTATTTCCGTTTCATTCCGTGGAAGATACATCAACAACAGAAAATTTCATTGTTACCTCGCTCGCTTTAAATATTTACTAAATATTGATATATGTATATTTAGACCGAATGACCACTAAGCGAATCAGAAAAATGAGTTGAAACCTAACAAACTATTTTTTTATCTTCATGAAGTAAAACTGCACGGGTATTCTTCGTACAAAGCGCGCCCCCATCTAGTCAGGGAGCACTCAATTTACCCGCCCCCCACGCTATTGGCGCCAAGTCACGTAACGGGGTGGTGATATTTAGTGGGCCAAAAAAAGAATATGTGACCGCGGTCAAAGAAGACGAACGAAGCCAAAGGATATATCATAAAGTAGATGTTTGTTTTAAAAAGTGAGAATAATCAGAACTTTTGTGGTTATATGTAAATATCGCTCCCATGTGTATCTGTTACGTGTATTGTTGATTGGGAATAAAATAAGAAATTTAATTTTACTCCACATATGATATTTTAAAATTTTATTTGTTAAAAAACGATGGCTTAAAATTATAAATATTTTTAATATGTACTGTTTGCATGTACTGAATTCACAGTGAATCTATACGACGTGAAAATATATAATATTTTTATTTCTAAAAACTATCAAAAGTGTGTTTGACGTTTATGGGTACCTACTGCTTAAAATATGTTTCCGCCATGGTAACTAATATCATGTATTTATTTGCCCATTTATTAATCGATTTTTTTTAATTACTCAGGTACGATATTTTTAAGCAATCAAATACCTGATCGAAAATTAAAGGAACTGAATTAATAATCGAGCTATACAGAATTTTTATTCCAAATTGAAATTTATAACATTTGAAATATTTCGATATAATATATTTGTACAATATTTATGTAGGTACCTACCTATTGGAAACTAAAATGTTCACCGATGTATGTATACCATTCATGACCATCGAAACCTTCCCTCTCCGATAATAATAAATAAAAATAAAAAAAACGTTTTTCCCTTAACTCAGTTTATTCGGTTTTACCTTGAAGCACTAAGTATGTTAAGAATTTTTCAGCCTACTTTGATCAGAACGGAAGGTAACCTTAAAAACCTTTGTCACAGAGAAGTTTGTTTGATGTGTTTATGATTGATGTAGTCTTCTAGTTTATTAATATAAAAAGTGAAAAGTTTAAACGGTATACTGAAAGATCTCTAGTTTTCATGGCTCTATTCTTCCAGAAAATAAAATACTAGATAGTACAGCAAAAACCCTAGATTAGACTGGCTAAAACTTTGCATCAGGTTCTTCAACCATGAAGTTCTCTTTAGGTATTGTAGGATCCCAATTTCTTCTCTATATTCTGAGTTGCAAGATTGATAATTATTTGAATGCCTCGTTACATATGCGAAATATTGAAGTTATCAGAATATTACTATTTTTAATACTTATTTTTCTTTATTCATTTGAACCGTAACATTTTTATTTATTATTATAGTCATCCAGCTGATTTAAGCTACATCTTAATATCGTCTTATCTTTTCTCGGTAATATAATAGAAGATTACAATTTTTTGATTTCATAGGTTTTAGAAGATTATAATATAATAGAAGATTACAAAAATTAAGCATCTTATATAAACAACGACGTCATCCTTACGGAATACAGTCTTGTGTTTGACAGCTAGTGAAAACCATAGATAAGCGAAAGTGCGATCCGAGCGAATATAGTCAGCCACCGAAAAATGTGTACCAGAGTACCTATGTGCGAAATATGCTGGAGTGCAAAAAAGTGCGAAATACGAAATAGTTTTCTAATTAAGTTTGTGTCCAGTATCTCTATTTATAAATAAAAATTTAATTTATTTACGTGTCTGATTTAGATCCAACCGCCTCCAAGCCATGACATTATAATAAATTAATGTTACCCGTAAATATGTATTTTTGTTAAATAAAAAGATTCAGAGCATAATTTAATAATAAACAAAATATATAATGATGAACGAAATGTACAAATAATGATTTAGAATAATTATATAAATTATAATAATAATAACGCGAAATTAGTACTTCTTATGATTTAATTTGTATAAAAATGAATGAAAACACAGCAAAAATGTTATCCTATTTCACCTTACACGCGATATTTGCACACTTTCACGTGACCTAGCAGTCATTGGTTTTTAATTATTTTTTCTTTTATTTTTCTATATGTACGAATGGGCATAAAAAAATATATATATGCAGAATAGCCCTCCAAACTCCTAAAATTTGAATTACTCTCACAATATCTCAAACTGCATATTTTCTCTGTCGGGTCTGTATCTCAACAGTGAAATATTTTACTTTTCCACACAATCCACGACACGAGTCAGGTGTGTCTTGTGACAAAAAAGTGACCCTCATCTATAAAATAATAATCCATTAATTTCTAAGTTTTCGTCCCAAACGGGCGGCATCATATCAATTTTAGACTCTCATTTTTGGCGAACTTTTCAAAAAAAAATGCCACTCCCAAAGGTGTCATTTACCTAAAAACGCCCGTCCTGTAATCCTTTGGTATATTTTTCCTTTTTATATTATTCCTACATACACGCATAAATACGTAGAACATCGGATTAAAAGTAAGTATACAGGTACAGTAATTTTTTTAAATCTGTCTCTCGATTAAACATTATTTCTGTTACATTAAAATTGTAGGTTTACCTTTGAACCTATTCATCTACTCCTTTAACATTGTGTATGCCTCGGAAATGCTGTGACGTGTATCTTTGTTTAGCATCTCGCTAACTAAACTATGTACCACCTGGAGCACAACGCAGCGTCCCCCACATATACTATCAGTGCCGCTTTGGCGTGAAAATTTACGAACACATCGTACGTTTTTTGATGAATATGAGTCGTTTAAAATTTAAAGACTTTGTTTCTACTGATATTTTAGCACCAAGTTCGAAATTCATAAAAGTATTGCATGCATTATACATGATTATAAATTATGGAAAATTTTTTCAAAGTTTAAAATTTTTTTAAACTTTGAAACACTTTTCTTTTGTTTGAAAGTTTAAAAAAATTTTTTTTTGAATGAAATTTGTTAAATTCTATTAAATATGACCTATAGACCTACGCCTACTATATGCCACTGATATTTAAATATATGTTATTTTTTAATTATTTTTTTATTAAGGTAACGTTGGAGGTAGGTATTGAATTTATATTGGAGTTCTTACTACCGGGAAGTAAAAGGACCGATTTTTATATTTTAAATACGGGAGTATACTGTTTTTAGAAAATTTTATTATTATTAAAATTTTAAAAGTGTGAACAGTACGAAAGTGCTAACGCTGCGAGTATCAAAATGTAATTTTGACATTTAAAGGTACTAAATGAAGTGTGTTATCATTGTGGTTACGAGTACGTGTACTTATTTATGCTTTTTTATCGCATATTTTACCTACTCGCTAAACCACCTATTTCTAACAAATCAAATTTTATAGTTTTATATTCCTTAATGCTTTTCTTCCCCCCTATATACTTGCCATACTCACATGCGATATTTACACATATCCATGAGAGTAGGTAGGTACTATTAATTTTTTGCCTTCCGTAATTGTTATTATTCTGAAAGGTAGTTAACTTTAACAAGATCACAAGCTCCTTCATCCTAATATCTTTAAGGCTCGGATTACACGAGATTTGATGTGATCTGATTGTAACTCCCCGGTAAAGTAATCTTTCCCCGGTACATGGTCCTAGATATTAACATTCAACCCTTCTTAGCCGATTTAATCAAAATAATCAAGGGCGTTTACCTGTCTACTGTACCTACACTATAATATTATGATTGAATTACACAGCCATTCGATGTCGAATTTAATCCTTAATTCAGGGCTCCACCCTTTCTAACTCAAACCAAAAGGATATTCATTAACATACTTCCAGGACGGAATCATTAGAGTTTAATTTGTGCTACGTGTTAGCTTATTGATAAATGTATATTATTCTGTCGTTACTTGTAATAGCTTAATTCCCACTCAAATATTACAGTCTAAATTACTTCGGGGATGTACTGAAAATGTTGAGATTTTACGTCACGCGTAACAATTAATTTCAAGCAAAACATGGTTGCCATTATTTTGTCGTTAGTGTATCCAACGGCTGTAAGAACGATTATCAATTGATGACCTATAACAATGGTAGGTTTACGATTACTCACTCAATCATTATTTAATGAAAAATAATTATACGAATCACTTATAAGAATAGAAATACAAAAAATCGTAGTTTCGATAAAATAAATCTATCAAAAAAAAAAGTAACAAAAAACTAGGACACGAAACCGGAATTTTCTCTTACCAGGAGAATGGTTCCCAATTATAACATAATTATTTACTTTGTCATAATTTATGTATATTGTATGTTATTCCTTATATTATAGTAAAATTTGTTTCCAATTAAAAGCTTTCATCTTTTTATCTACGATGAACCTCAAAAATCTTTAAGTAAACTTACTAGATGAAGCACATTAAAATTTTTCCATCTTTAAAGGATTTCGTTCTAAAATTGTAATATCCGACAGTTTGTACTCTCGCAGAGATAGGTAGTAAAATTACGAGAATCATCGAGATGTCCTAGGAGTCGTGAAGACATCCAAGGTAACCAATCCGTTATCCTGGATGAATAAAAACCCGTATTGCTGTATTGCAATATCGAGTCGTTGCTTTCTTGCATGCTTTCATCTCCCCTTTTTGCACACAGCATCCACAAGATATAAAGTAGACATGGTTTTGACATAACGTTGCATTTCCTGTTCAGTAGAAATTCTTATGATGATATTACAAAAAGCGCAAAAGGATCATTCGTATCTTAATATATTTTCCAGTAAATTATATTTCTAATCACTTATAATATCGTGCTTAAAAAATAGTATCCATGCACAATCTGACAATAATATGTCAAGATACTATTGAGTTTGTAGAAAATAATTGTTTTCTGAATTAAGAAACGAATGTGTCATGTAATAGGGTTCATTTTAATGTGCAGTTTTCACATTTCGATAACGTCGACATCCGTTTTATTATTAATTTTGCTTCGAACAATCGAAGATAGAATTTAAGCAAATAATAAAAATAATAACATATACGAGTATGTATATTTATAATATATTTTGTTCAGAACAGGTGCTATAACAACAAAAACTGGTCGTAAAATAAACGATGCTTTGGTAGAAAAATTCTCTAAACTAATCTCATATTTCAGTTACAAATATGATGCAATAACTCTTACATTCTAACCTACTTAACAATTTAATCCAGACCAAATCTAAATAAATATGGGTAGGTACTTTCTTATCTGAAAAGCGCACTAACTGCTTTGGCATATTTCATGAGCTTTATTTTTAAATTTGTCAAGGAATATTAGATTACGTTTTTATCAAGGGGATTTGATGAACAAAGTTTGCATTATGTATAAAGGATAATACATCGGATAGGCTCGTTAGCTACGCCCCTGTCCACTGCGCTCCTCTCTTCCGCGCTGCTCGCTCCCCCTTCTATTCTAGGCTTCCCTTCTCTCTATATCACCATATTACCGCTTTACGATTTCAAATTTTAAATTGTATTCTGAAAAACAATTCTGAACATAATGCGTGCAAAAACATATTTAATTTCAAATAAACCTTCCTACTTGCTTGTATAGTTTCAATGAGATCACACATTAAAACTACCAGGTAATCAAATATATCCCCTGCCTTTCATCTACCTTTCTATTATTTTAAGTAAAATAATATGTACCTACAAAACGGTTTGAAAGTGAAATATATTGTATTATTTTTAATTAATATGGCAGTTGTTTCGTGATGCAACATGATTATACTAATTATTTTAATTTTCCCTAAACCTTCGTACTACACACACGTTGATTTATTTTATAACTACTAAAGTTTCGAGAAGATCAGTCCGTCTCATCGTCAGGAGTAACTAATAACCAACCATCCAGTGTGTTTTCAATCTATCTGGGTAAAGAGGCCGGGCATGATAGATATCGTGGATAAGTTTTTTCGATCATTAACGGGAATTTGGATAGTATGGGTGAAGTCTTAGAAAAAGTGATTTTATTTTTTAAGCCTTTTCTATAATCTTTGTTGGTAAATTTTCTTTGTTCTAAATAAAGAAAATTTTGTGATATTTCACTGTTTCGAAGTTATTTATACCGGGTACCATATAAATTTGAAATGTATCGCGATTCAGAAGAACAAGAACTTAGCATGTAAGACTAAAATACAAAGCGCCCCTATTTTTGCAATGATATAACCTATTCCACCCCAACGAAGTTACAATAAGCGACCCTCGCGCATAAAAGATGATGCATTTCACGAAATAATCTCCCTTTGTTCGCATTCAAATTCTATCGACCAGCAATTGCTGCACTAATTTAAAGATAAATGGTTTAAGTCAATGCGGTCCCGGGGGGCAGGGCTCTCCGGCGCGGGTTCGCGGACAACACAAATCAAAAAATGCCTGTTTCGGTTCTAGCGCACACGACAATCCAATTGCGGAGACCTTCAAGGTTCTGTGCTTCTTAGCCTTAGAATGCAAGCCGATTGCGGTTATTTTAAAACATATGTTGTATAATTTTTTAAATTATAAAAAATAATATTTACCTCTTCGCATGATTGTGTGCAATGATTTGCATTCTATAAACATTTTTCCTACGGTCTACCTCAAATATCGTTACAAAATGTATTTATCTATGTCTACATCTTGATCGTTGGATGTATTATCTTGGAAACAATAATTTCCTACCTGCGTAGTATTTGTTAACGAAATATTACCGATAATTAAATATAAACGTACTACTTTATATAAAAGTTGCCTGGCAAGCCCGTATTACAAGCCTCAATATGATATTCCAAATAAATATATATTTTTTAGTTTAAAAATGGTTACATCTTTCTAGAAAAACTTATTTTGTGTTCATTTTTGCATCGTAACAACACACATATTTTTTGCGCACATTCTTTTGAATGCGGTCTAGCTATAGTGGCATTATAGTGTCTCAATATTCAAAAACCCAATTAAAGAGTTATTTATCTACCTGTACGAAAATTTTCAGAACAAAACCGCCACATATTCCATACTTCAAAGGATATTGCGTTTCCGCTAAAATCCAATAATTTCACTACGTTTTGAAAAGCATTTGTATCAAATATAATAATTTCATTGTCTGTCTGTTTGTCTGTAACTCCCTGTAACGTCCGTAATTTCGTTCAAATTCACGACTAATAAAAGGAAATTACACCGTCAAAAATATACTTTATACGCTTGGGCTTAGCAAAAACGCGAACCATTTCATGTTCCGTGACTTTTCACGGGTGTACGGCTAGTTTTATTATAAAAGACGACAGATTGATTATATTTTATTTTATTTGGTGAAAATTTTCAAATGTTGATGAATAAATAAATAAATATGTGTGTTGTGTATACAATTAAATACATAAAACGAAAATAAAACTGCCAAAGGAAATTCATAACATGGAGAATATAAGGAGGTTCAAACTGGAGTGCAAAAATTTTATTATATAAACTTTTAAATGATGGAATACAACATTATGTGTGGAAATAAATAATTAAGATAAATAAATAAAATAAAAAATATATATTTAAGATTGTTTATCATGCACATACGAGTAGGTACATGATCAATATTAAAATGTACCTACTTTATATTCTTGTCAATTTACTTTAATTTTATGTAAAATAAAGTTAACAATAGCTTTAAATAAATATTTTTTATATTATTGTATAAAAGGAAGAATTTCTTTATGTGTATAGTATTCAAATAAACGCTACATCATGTGCAGTTTAAGTTTTAAAAAAATCGCTGCCTGAAATGAAATGACAACATTTAAAAAAAAATCCTCAATGTAATAAAATCGAAGTCTATATGGTATACATAATGTGTATTATAAATAGACGGCTATTTCCCGGTGTTAAACTATAAACTCAAAGTCATAATTCTCTACAACCTGTTCGCGCAAACATCGATAAAATGATTAATGAGGGCTCATATTAAAAATTTAGAATGTATAGTACTTTTGGTTATCAGGTAGTAGATCAAATTACTATATGAAACAACTAACGAGAAAACAACTGGCTACGGCAGTCAAAAATAAGAAGTTATTTTAAAAATAAATTTTTCTGCGATTGTGAACATCTGCAACCGATGAAATGAAATTGGGCATATTCTTTCTCGTGTAATTTTCAATCAAGACTTAATTGCGGAGGTGGAGACCAAATGATAGGAAAATGCCCGTTGAGCAGTGGATAACAAGAATTTCAGGAGCTTGGAGTCTGACAATGAAATTTTTACTACTTAAAATTTTATCAAAGGCGTAGAAATGAAATGTTTGATTCCTATAGCGATTTTGAATGGATCTTCTTAATTACATACGTTTAGCTAAGAACTCAAAACTGCGAGAAAATGGCACCTCTGTGTACCCGCAGCCTCACTGACAAAAGGATTCATATATGTATATGATCCTCAAAGAAAAATTATACATAAAAAGAATTAAAAAATATAATACTTGGTCTATAAACGGAATTAAAAAAAATTAAATAATAATTTTCAATCGTATTAGTGTATATGTTAAATATAAACGTTAAAAGAATATTACACGCATTAAAATATAGAGGTATTATTACCATCTCTGAAATCTATGCAAACTATGTCATAAGAAGGACCGCAGATGCTCTAGCAAACTTCATTCGAACATATGAAAGAAACTGATTTATCTAGAACATATGCATACATATACAACGTTCAAAATTTTGATAATGTTTGGATGTTCTTACGGTGGAATTGGTGAACGCTGCATTATGTAAAGTGATCACTTAAGCTAGCTCCTTGGAACATCCTTTAAAGGCTTCCATAGACGTTTTCCATATAAATGACTTCGTCTCTATGAGACTTCTATAATTTATCTTAACTAAGCATTTTCCCAAACTATTTATATTACATTTTTATAACATTTTTTTACATATTTAATGCAGGTTTCGGGTTACTTCGACGAATATATTCATCTGAAAGAGCTTTCCATGTAAAAACGGACACATAAAGAAATGTAAAAGTATTATTTATATACATGTATATTATTTATATTATATAAAGTTATTGTACAAATTTGTTAACAGTTGTTCTTTAATACTCCAGAAAAATGATTATTTCTGATGACATAATGAAAGTAATGACAACTTTGTCAAGCTTTGACGAAATGAATGCCTAATTCACTTTATTCGAAACATTTGGTTAAACCATGTCTGTGTTAGTCACAGAGTTTGTTTTAATTCATTACTTATTTATTCGAATACTTTACGCAAACTATTAACTACGAGTATCCATGTTTTACCTAAAGGTCGGGCCGGTTCGTCACAGGAGATTCGGCTCAAAGGCGACTGTGAATAATAATATCCTGTCGAATTGAAGTCAGTAGTTGATTACAATAATTTATATTAATGTTCCTGCAAAGTCTTAAAGTGCAAGAGAGTCAGATTAATTTTTTCGCGTCTCCAGTAGTGTACTAGATAATGAAATTGTGTCGCTAATAATCTTCATTATGTCCGTTTCTGAAAAAAATGCTTTCGATACCGTTGCAAATAGTGTTGTTTTTATTTAGATTCACGCGGATCTTCCCAAAAACATTGAATCTGAAAGACTAATTTCATTGAAGGATATTACAATTCTTCATTAGTTTTTTCCTTTTTCCTTGTGTTTCTTCGCTACACATTTTCGAGGAATAATTTTGAAACAATCTTATCTTTTTACTTGAAATAGACAAAGCTTTATAGTTTATGCATACCAATCTTTTGTTAGTAGTTTTTGCCTAGTAATGACAGCCATCGTGGATAATATTTTAAAAGCACAGTGTTATACATTTCAATGGACGCATTTGATGTTCTATAACATCATTTGAAGAGGAAGTAATAGTTCCACGGGAAATCAACATGCCTGTGTACATACGAACTCGTAGAATACAAGAATAAAAATGGTCGTCAAATTAAAATTAACGTTAAAAATGTACTTACTGCTCCATTCTTTATCCGCTAATTAAATTATGATATATAATAGCTAAATTTATACGGCTTTATTTTAAACTTGAGACAAACAGGAGTATAATATTTGATATACAAAAAACAAAATATTTTTTTTTTTTTGTATAAATCCACTATTTATTGTTTAATTATTGATTTTAAATAACAAAATTCTTTATGCAAGTAGTTACGGTGTAAATTTGTTTTCACATTGGAATACAACTCTCTTACATCTATTTTTTGTTTTGGTTAATGTCTATACTTTCAATATTCATTTTTTAGTGTACGTTGTACCCTGATGGAGGGACCATTGGCCCCGAATCTTGTGGATTATTCAATAATTTGTGGTTTTATAAAAAAAAATTCTTTTATTAATATTTATAATTCATTTTACACAAAGTTATTTTATTATTATTGAAGGGAACATTGGGCCCAAAGCATGTGAACTATTCAATAAATAGTGGTAATTTATAAATAATTTATTTTCGTAGTAAACAAATTCTCATGCCTTATTTTAATATCAAGACGAATCTCGCTTTGAGCTCAAGATCCTTGAATTATCAACACTCATCATAAACAATGTTTGCGTATTCCTTCCGTGTATCTCGACCGAGGGCGAAAAATCGCGATGACTCTAGTGGCGAAACTTGTCAAAACACGAAATAAAAAAAGTTTGTAATTTATCCCTCCCGTTTTACGAAATTTATATGTGGCAATAATAATTTCGCTCTTCGGGTAGTATACATTTGGCCCGTCATTTGTCAAACGTCTGGAAAATTCGCGAGTTTTATTTGACTTTTCACTTTCTACCGATACGCTTACATTTCTTGTGAAGATACCCGCCAACGTAGCCCGCCACATCCTCGAAAGTGTGGCGCATTCGAGTAAACATCATTCATGTTGGGCGACATCTATTTATTCTCGTCAAAGTGCCTTATTTATGATATTTCTTTCCGTAACCTAAGACAAAGTAGCCAACCAACATAGATATTATAAAATACTTCCTTTCCAAAATGTGAAACGCAATTTTTCTTTTTAAGTTTTAATAATTTTCGCAAGATAGAGCATTTATTTAGAGCAATAGGTAATTTTCACTTTTTTTAGTGGAATAATCATTACTTTGACCTAGAAAAAATGTCTACAAAAAAAATTGTATAGGTATATTGAGGGTTTAAAAAATTATTTTAAAATTCCACATTTTAAATTCCCGCCAAAACACTTCATTTCACTAGCACGAGTACGTGTGTCACAATGGTATGGTACCCAGAGATTCAAACACTACGGCACTACACCGTGTGGAGTCGTATTTTCAAAGATTTTTATAATAAAAATTATGAATTCATTACCCCATATTATCCACACTGATTCACAGAATATAATTAACATTTATGAATATATTTTCATCGGTATTTGTAATATATTTGAAATTTCCCTATTGAAGTTATAATATTCAATATTAGTTAGACCTACGATAGACCTAAGTTGCAGAACCTAAGTCAGAAGTATTGAAAATTTCAGGTCCCTCATCTCCATAATTATTAATGTTTTCCACAAAGTATTCAAAAATTTTCGAGTCGTTTAAATAGAAATCTACCTACATAATATTATGGACTAACTCTATTACACCCTGTATATCTTTTATTTATAATTAAACATAAATAAATAAATGTAAAGTGTTTTATTTCCTATTGTGAAATCCTTCAACTGTCGGTTGATCTTAATCCTATCCTTCGCAAAACAATTTTATTCTGATAAGGCTGTGTTTTATTTGTTACATCTGAAAACCTCAATGCTTCTGCTTTACATACGAGAAAAAGATTTTCTCGGAGCGAGAATTTAATTTAACTTCAAAAACCTCGGTCTTTGAAGAAATTTCTTCAAAATTGCTTTTCAGCTTATCGACTTGTGCTTGTTTTTATTGCGCCTTTCTGTATTCGTACTATAGATGTTTCAATAAACCAAATTAGGGTATTCAAAAATATTAATGTTTTATGGACCAAACACTTAATGCTTAAACACAGATGAAAATATCAAAAATGTCAAGAATACTCTAGTTTTTTCAGGTTTGTGTCTTCTCGGGTATTATGCCGTGTTATTACGACCTTTCTGGCCGTCGTTTCGGATCCCATTGCAGGGTTCATCATCAGGGCTGATGTGATGATGGACCCTGCAATGGAATCCGAAACGTCGGCCAGAAAGGTCGTAATAACACGGCATAATATCCCAGAAAACATAAACCAGAAGTTTCTGAGTGGCCGTGAAAACCTAAGAATACTCTAGTCTTTTTCAAAACATTTATTTCTCAATGTGTTAAAAACTAGACATTAAAATTAATTAATGCCTACAAATTTATTTAATACTTTTAATAATTTTCCCGCACATCTTATTTAACTATTTCATATAATTTGATAGCCCTTTGCTGTAGACAGCTTAAAAATATAATTCTTGCTTGACACGTTTCACATATTTACATGTCATTCAATATGAGGAATATACTGTTGGAGTCGAAATCGTTCCCACTGTAAGAATTTTTTAAGATTATTCTTATAATTTTTCACATTCAATACAAACGTGACATAGCCTCTCTGTGTGGGGTTGGTGTAGGTACTAATCTTTTGATGTTTAAACATGTTTAAACAAAGAAGAAAGATTATATTAATATAATCTTTCTTCTTTAAACGTCATGTTTATTTCACTTTATTGAAAACGTCCAACACACTTTTTAAAAACATTTCCACAGCAACGAATATTTAACGGACTGTTTTTTTCTATGATGCGAGCAAGTTCTAATTAGCATTGCTTGATAGATAAAAGTATATGTTATTTTTATGATCGCTGGTGTGCTTCGGGCGATATGACTCAATTCTTCGGATTTCTAACTAATGGTGAAAAATTTTACCATATCGGAAGACCATCCAGGACCCTTGAAGTCCACCAAGGAACCACCAATCTCTCCAGCTTTTTTTATTTTTATTTAAATCTGTATCAACAATATCTTAAGACATAGCTGTATATACAGTTTGTGTGTAGGAACAATTTGCATGCTCACACAATCATGAAGAAATTCATTGATGTGCACATAACCTAAGTCTCGTACCTTATTTAAGGAGCATGTATATTTCTGCGTTCTTGAACTAATGATAACTACGATAGAACCTGAATAACTAAGAATATGCCAATAGATTAACATTTTCTCTTGAAGGTTTCAGATACAGTACCTACAGAAATTTTGCTGACAGTGGTGAGACATCGTTGTCTAGTATATTTTCTATAAAAAAAACTAATCAACATCAGTGGGTCATTTTTCTCTCCAAGAAACACCAACCTTTATTGGCAAATATAATTTGAATGACGAAAAATGTAACAAGATCCAATCTGACTATAATAATAAAAACATCGGATTGATAAAGTGCCTCAGGTGACATTTTTATGAAAATGGCGCAAGAAAAGAATTGCTTATTTCTGCACTACCTACTATTTGAAATTAAAAAAAATGTTATGCGAAGTTACGTAATATTTGTTATGGTGAGTTTTCATTATTATCTAAATAATTATTCTGTTGCATTCTATTGTATTCCAGAGGGTAGAGAATTCCACGCTTTTGGGGCTGTCACCACAAATGCTTAATTATTCATTATAACACCTAGTCTTCTAGCATTGTCTAATTCTACAACCCTTTCTGCAGCTGAAGTGGATACATATTTGAGAATTTGGCGTCTAGTCTTTTAGTGACGCAGAACCTGGGATGCAAAACTTTTAGAACAAAAAAATGATGTCATATATTTTTAAGATTGTTAATCATCTCTACGTTTCTCTTCATTTTGTTTCTCAGCTTCGTGTGATAAAGAGATGTTCAATTTTCTTACAGTTATGCGAATCGATCTAACACAAAAGTTGGTAACAAACTCTTATATCCTTATTTCTTATATCCACCTAATTGCAGTATTGAAACTTTTTATTAAGAAACATTAAAAAAATAAGTGAAATAAACGAGAAATCCTATCTACCCACTCTTGATTTGAGTTAGCTCACAGCAAATAATTAGTTCTTGGTTCTGTTAAACTGCTTTTAATGTTGCGGGGCACAACGGTCCAAGTCGAAAAGTAATTGTATGGGTCGGCACTCGACACAAGTTCTCTGGCGGAATGGTTCGCCGTAACTTTATGCAAAAACATTAATTAGTTTTCGCTACCTGTAACGGTGAATACATTTTAAACCATTCATTGTCGACCTTTTCTCTCTTTGGGTACTTGTGACAAAATTCTTTCAGGGGTTGTTCAATTGAGCACGGTGACATTGCCTCATCGTCGAGTAAAAATAATTACTAAGCTCTTTTGTAACTTTATTTTTACGTTGTTTTGTACTTACTTTTATTTTTTTATTATTTTTACTAAAACTGCGCACTCGACCCTCCGCCAAACTTCTATAACACAACAAGCATAAACATCTCCTACATAATAATAAATAATAATTTGATAATCCTGCGCAATAATTAAAAAAGGATTTCATTTCATTTCTTAACTATATTCTATACTTATTTACATACGACATTTATATAATCTATAATACCTGATAGTATACAATACGATAATCTATATCTACAATATAATAATACTCTTATAATCTATCGTTAATATACAATCTATAATAAACATCCTATAATCTACAATTCTTAATTCATTCAGTTAAGCACAGCTTCAGCTAACAACGCACTTTGCGGCAATTCGGTAGTGGAATATGAGCAGAACAACGATTAAAAGACATAAAAAATATGCATTAAAAATTTTAAGAATCATATTACTATGGTACAAAAGACTACAGTGATTACTTTACGTATGATATGTTTGTATTTTTTAAAATTATTTTAATATTTTGGAAAAGTAAAGAAAAAAAAGAAAGAAGCATAATCTAATTGATATTTACGAGTGATTACCAAAAGGTATATTGTTTTTTTTTTAATTTTAATGATGATGAGTCCCAATTACGCAACGAATACATCACAAACATACCGAAGCCCGAGAAAATCACATAGCATAATCAAACTCAGAACACCAGATATGAGAATCCAGTGTCACGTCCACAAGAATACAAAGGCTGATATTTTAGGCTTTTATGTTATTTGTTGTTAAAACGTAAGAACATTTCGCATCAAAGTATACGAACACTTGCGTCACACCATTTGAAAAAAGTATCATATAGGAAGGAGTAATTTTATAATTCTGTATCGTCAGTTTCCTCTAATTATTTCACTCGCGCTTTATGTGCGAAGTACTTCAATATTCGTCTCCTGGACAGATCCTGTCCACAAAGTATAAATCTTCGTTCTATTAGCGAATATTATTTAAGTTAAAAAAAAACTTCCACTAGATTATGGCATCAATTTTACTTATCTAGAAATGTATCAATTTTACTTGCAGCAAAAATGGGTCAGCGCTTCACACAGAGGCTATTATCTCGGGATCCATTATCACGTTCTGGCTTTGTCTCCGGGTTTTAAGACGTCGTTTTGGCTTCATCATTAGCTGGTACCTGTTCGGGTATTATTACATTACGTAATAAAATTTATCTTTATAAATGTGTACATTTTTCAGCTTGCGTATATAACACAAAAGAAGGGTTGATCCAATTTCTTGTTCGGTCATTTTTTTATAGTTGAGTATTGCTTTTCGAGGTAACAAGTAACAGCATTTTGACAGAAGAGGGCGTAAGATGTTATAGAATACCCATCGTTGCCTTGGCGATACCATTAAAACCTTAGCCGATAGTTGTATTATAACAATTTATTATGACACCTAATACTTAAATTAATGATACATAATATTTTATTCATTAACTCACGTGATCATTAGTCATTAAAACACGTGTTCATTTTAGTTATTAACTCACGTGTTCATTTTAGTCATTAACTCACGTGTTCATTTTAGTCATTAACTCACGTGTTCATTTTAGTCATTAACTCACGTGTTCATTTTAGTCATTAACTCACGTGATAATGTCATATTTGGAAATGACCTACGGCTATCATGCTTCACTCCCTGTCCTGCTTATCAACATTCATAAACCCAAATATTTATTTTAACTTCAATTTAGAAATGAAGTTGAGAAGTTAATTCAATTTATCTATGTTAAAAACTTCATCTTCCAACTTAATGCGGGCGTTCTCTACCATCAACAAATAAAACTTTTTTCCAGGCAAACGTGACTTTTGTGTTTCTGTGTTTTGGTCTTCATGATTTCAGAAGAAATCCTACTCAAATATAATGTAATATAAAATATCTCAATTTAAAAATACAACGCATTTCATTAGGCTTGCTTTAACTGAAAAATAAATTTTTCAACAATAGAAAAATAATTTTGTGATATTTCTTTAATAAAACACTTTATGTAAAACAACTGTTTATAAAATATATACAAATATTTAAATAAAATAGAAATAATAATATATTTAAAATATATATTTTAAATAAAATATAAATAACAACACAATTTCCACATTGAATTGAATATTATAAAATAATTTGCAATTAATAAATGTTACAATAAAAAATTATTAAAGATAGTATGTTAAATATAAAAAAAGAAAAAGTTTTTTAAATCTTTTATTTAGCCGCCGAGAGTTGATATTGAAAAGCATTTGAGAAAAGGCGTATTTCTAAATAATCATATTTCGAATTCAATAATTTAAAACACCCCAAATTCTATACAATAAAGATAATTAAGATATTTTAAATAAATCAGGGGCTTATATTGCAATCATTTGTAGGTAAAAAATTTTGAATCTTTAATAAGAATTAAGGAGCAACTATTTCGATATTTCTTATATCTTTTGAGAACACACCATTTTAGAATTTTTGCATACAAATAAAATAGGATAACAGTTAGATGAAATAGATATTTTAGAAATAGGAAAAAGTGTTAATAGCATATTAAATATTATAGATAGCCAAATCCTTTTTTACGAATAGTTAGTTACCTATTAAATTTGTTTTTACATTAGTTCTTCATTTGAGTTACTTTCATATATATATTTTTTTGTTAATATTATATTCCTCCTACCAATAATTTTTACTATACCTTGTATCCTGATGAAGGAACTATTGGTCCTGAAACATTTAGATATTTCAATAAATATTGGTTTTATACAAAGCGTTTTTTTTAATAATTATCATAATTAATTATCCAGGTTCGGAAGTTCCACTGAGTGGCTTCCGACGACTGTGCTGTGCGGCGTGATTAATCAGGAGACAACAGCGGAATTTCAGAAAAACCTCAATCAAATAATTACTGAAGGGTGACAGTGATGGCTGATTTCTGGAAAAAATGAGAATCCCCCCTACGGTCCGGAGGCAGATCGCCGCGGCGGATGAATCCGCATCTCGCGTATGCAAATTTCATCAGATCCACGTACCCATCACACGTCATAACACTCAATCACCCACTTCCGTGTCCCGCGTACTTTTAAATTTATCGATTTCAGTTTGGCCGAAATGTAAACAAAAACGTATCTAAACAAGAGCTTCGTTTTACCGAAACGTCGGGCCTTGCAAAATTGCCGAGCATTATTCAAATTTATGGATCCCCGTGCGTTTGGCGGATGAATTACGTCACTGGCGCGATTACGCCGAACGTAAATTAAATCGTCATTGGTTTTTATGATCCCTCTGTCTCTCGACGCCGCCATAATATTACGGGACTGCGCCCGATTTAATTTCATTTTTCGATATAGGCATAAATTCAAGTTAATAGGTGTCGCAAAAATTTTCAGACAATGGCAACCTCGCCAGGAAATAAACAAATCGACGCTGGTTTTCCGTTTCAATTCGAAATCGCATTCTATATTACTTTATTTATGCGATTTTGTTTTCAACCAACCCTTCAAGCCTTCAACGCGCGATGAATTAATATTATTTATTTAACATCCAATTACTATTCAATTTTTCTTCATCAATATTAATACGTAGCTTCATATTTTTACAAATAAAAACACACAAAATATAATGTATGTATCATATACCAATGCGGTGTTTTTTGCGGGTATAGAAAGTAAAAATGTAACAAAAGACAAAAATCGTGATAATGATCATGGTATTGGCTTTATTGGAAAAATAATTTTATGTCATTAATGCATTTTTCATAATGTCTTCTTTTAGAGGTTTGTTTTTCGAATCTTTTCCTTTTGCAACGACAGCCAATTTGACAGCTGATAGCTGAATTGTTTGTTCATTTTGGTTTGCCATTTCACCATTAATAGACTTGCACCAGAAAAACGCTTGTAAATTGTACAAATTTATTTTGAAAATCGTAATCTTAAACTCTAACGGCATGAAATTTTCTTTCCAATGAAGCCAATACCATGGCTGTGATCACGATTTTTATGCGTTATATTTTATTTTAAAGTTCTACACCTCTTAAATACGCCCATTATTTATACCAGCACTCAATTTTAGCTCTACGATCTGAGTAATGGTATACGCTTTGCAAGTTTGAACTTATTTACATTAAACCGAATATATTTTATAGCGGGCGTTTAAGCGATTTTGTACATTGTTTGATAACACGTGGAACATGATAGCATTAAAAAGCGATCCTTTCTCAAACATCCGGGTGTCAAAATATTGAAAAGGGTGAATATTAAAATAAAACAATTTTTCACAAAACTGGTAAATTCTTTTTGCTTTAACAAAGTAAGTAAATATTATATTATAATGGTTAAAACGGGAATAATCGAGTGGGTATCGGCTGAGAGCGAAGCCGAGCCTGTCATGTCCAGGAGGCTCCTGGAAGAGCGCGAAGTTGGGGAAAGTTAGACACAGTTAGAAGTGTTTAAGGTCGAACGGTTTAAAGTTTTGATGATTCTATCAACAAATTATAAATGTTTGAACGAATAATTTATTTGCTTTTGGTTCCCTCATCGTATTGTATAATATCGATATTTCCGTTATATTTGCCATAACCACATAGCATTTGTAATCTCATTGAACGGAATACCATCGTCGTATAAACATAATTTTCTATATTTGCTTCTCCAACTTGCAACTCCAATATTTTAATACTAAATTAATACTAATTAATAATAATAACTACCGACTCTGCCATTCAAATTCGGTACTATAATAAAAATGTTTCAAGTTTCATACAATCAATCATAATTGGTAACCCCTTCAAAATGTAATTTATGTATTAAACATAATAATTGCGTTACCTGTCCGTCTGTCTGTCCGTCCTTCTGTGCGTCTGTCTGTCCCTGTAAATTCGTGTAACGTCCGTAATTTCCTTCAAATTCACGGCTAAAAAAACGAAATTAAACGGCCGGCGATGAGGCCTGAACCCCGGACCAGTATACCCGAACCGGCCGCTCTGCGCATGTCGCCTCTATATATACAATAGAACTTAGCAAAGACGCGAACCAACTTTTAGTCACTTTTGACGGGTGACAGCTAGTATTATGTATAATAAAAATGCAAACAATTAAAGTCACGACCAAGGTAAATATTATTTTTTTCGTACACATTGTTCTGTACCGTCGACTAAATTTAACCAGATTATAAGAATAAAAATAAAAACATCATTACAATGAAGCATGCTTTTAACAATATTTAAAGTCACTCTTATTTAATTTTATCTAATTATCTATTCGTGTTACTTACAAAATGCATCCCAATTAATAACTATAGTTATTTTAGTACCTACATACATTTTACTGTTGACTTTTAATTATTCATAATATTAATATCTGATATTCAAATACGTTATATGGTAGAGCCTATATTAATTTATAATTCTCAATAGGAGGATCATTTAAATCCCAAATGAATACCTTTTTGCCTTCAATCACTTGAAACAAAAAAGACGAGAGAAATGAAACCAATTTCCTCTTTGCCTTTCAAAGCCTCATTTATATAATAGTCAAGTATGTTAAATTTCAGAGGGAGAAAGTTGTGGCAGATATTACAATACTGCTGTGTGGGTAGCAGGGTAGCTACAAACACAGCCTTCTTAGTAATCATTGGAAATTCATCTGCGGGTTGTCTAAGGCACCTGCGCCCAGTGACTCCATTGACTAAAGACGTCAGAACAGCCAGGAAGGGTAGTGGGAATATACCAGTATTTGCATTATATTGGTTCCTATTCATCGTACATTTATTTTACATTCAAGATCGTAATTATTTGCAACTAAGATGCTCAATAAAACAAATTAATAGTTTATGAATAAGAAAATTGATTAAACACCATAACATATAAAGTATAAAGCCTTTAATTTTAACTTAACATACCATTTTATAAGCATATAAAATAGGAAGGTATTATACATACCTTATTCATTTTTAAATTGGTTTAATAGTGCGCGTGCACAATATTCGTACACAAACCAATCTACCCGACCATCTTTGAAAATCCATAAACGTTAAATGTAACTTATTGTATTCATTAATTAAATCACTATCCATGATAAAGAGAATACCGATCCGACTGATACTCAGTAACCTCTACTTTATCAACGTCTTTTTAAGATTTGTCGACACGCACCTTTATATTAGACGTCCAGTAAAATAATCGTATTCAATCTCAGAAGCTGCCAGAAGCCGATCCACTAAGCTGTCGGAGAAGTTATAATATTATGATATATTATAAAAAATATGTCATTAGCTTGAAAGAACATTTGTGTATGTTTTATTAGAAGAGAATTAAAAAAATCAGATGCGAGGTCATTTATTACAACACGACCTCTAAAACAAAAATTCTTAAAATGAATTAGAAAAACATTAAAACACCCGAATATAAATATATTCTACACCTGACCCAACAAAGTAGCAGCGGATGAATAATAAATTTTCTTAATTACGATAAATTATTAAAGCCTAACAGAGACGAAGTTATTTGCATGGGAAACATGTATGTAAGCCTTTATATGGTGGCCCAGGGCTTACGAACTGTGTAAGCCGGCTTAAGTGATCTTTTTACACAATTAGGGATTATGATCCCGCGAACGTTTTTCTGGTCCCGCAATCTCGGGATTGAAAAGCTTCTATCCTGGAAATTTCGGGATCAATACAAAAAATAATTTTAAAAGAGAATAGCGGCCCTAGAATTATCAAATTTGCTGGCGCACTGTGTGCTGGTCCGGCCGCGCTCTGTTTCACTTGCATACAGGCGTGAGTGAAACAATGCGCGGCTCGAGTCGAGACATCATTCATTAGTTATGTTCGCGTCAGCAGGTAGGTATAACGTAATTTTCCTATTAAATAAATAGTTTTTATAAATAAATGTAATTATTATGAAAATGTGAATTTTCATACGATTGATCATTATGCAATGTGTCTTATTTAATTTAATTATTACATGGATTAAGGCCAAATGTACATGCGTTGAATTGCAATTCGAGTTGCCAATGTTGAAAAAAATTAGAGATGCTAGATAACCATTCCTCCCACAAAGCCAGAAAGAGCATTTTCTGATGCATCTTATATTGGTCGTAAACTGAAACGCCGTCTCGGTGATTCGAGTATCGATAATCTTCTCAGGCTGAAAAAATTTTTCCAAAATTTAAAAAAAAAGACACTGAAATCCTAATAAATTCCTGTTGGTTATTTTTAAAACTTAATGTGACATATCGACGGTCCCTACGTAAAAAGTCGAATTTACGAAAATTCGATTTTCATTTTACTATCTTAAACTGTCCAATTTACTCTGTATTTTCGGACAATGTTAAATTGAATTTTCATTTCAAAAACTGCAAGTATAAAAGAAAAATAAGCTTTTTTAAACATTACCTGAAAATGTACATTAAATTGGGTGGTTTAAGATCAAAAATCGAAATTTTCGGATTCGACGGTATATGCATGGACCGTCTATATATTTGATTAAGAAATTAAGACTGATTTATTCAACATTTAGTTCTTGTTCTTGATAAAAAATAAACAATTTTTTTGTTAAATTTTGATATTGTTTTGTTTGTCAATAATCTTTACATTGTTTTGTTTCTATGATAAGATCAGCTTTACTTCTTTCCTGACATCTTCATTCTTTACAAAAATATTGTTAAAAATAAATTTTCTGACTATTAAAGTATATTTTAAAGCACACTACTTATGTTTTTGTGTAAAGTCACCAACATTACAAAACTAAAAGATACTATAAATCCAAACATTGTAGCTTTGTGATGAAGGATGTCGCAGCTTCCCTTCCCGATGTTGTTTCAGTGCAGTCACTCTGCGCCGAGTTGATGTTCCTTATTCTCTATGAGATTTACTTCCACTATTTAATTTGACTGACTCCCAGAGGGAGAGCAGACTAGAAACTCCCGAACTAAAAGCTTTAGGCAGACGTTCGACATTTATGTATGCTCGTATATAATGTTTGAAAACAACTACATGCTCGTAGTACTATGTTTAGCATATAATTTTTTGAACATTAATGTCATTTGTAGTGGTGTAATAATATATTGTCTTCATCATTTAGACATATTATACTTAAAGGGAGAAAAATTTTATCTGGAAAGACCTCCAGGTTCTAAAACACTTACCTTTTTGAAGCTCAGCAAAGAAACAAAAACTCATTTATCTTAGGGTTTTTTAGTATATAGTTTTTTATGCGATATTCAGACAAATTGGACAAGGGCGAGGAATTAAAAGTCACAATAAGTTTAAAAAAACTTAGTTTATTTCTATTGGTAATCGTTAAATTTAAAAAAAAATGGCCGCAAGCGTTTAAACATAAATTTTCTCACAAAAATAATATTTATGAAAATATCCCGATAACAGTAGTTAGGAATGTATCTCCTATATTCAGTCTGCCACTAACAAATATGTTGATAGTATATTTTTTATAATCTAACTAATAATAAATATAATAATTAAGTTGTCTGTCTGTCTGCCTGTCCGTCTGTCGGTCCGTAAATTCGTAACTTGCTGGAATCAAAACATTAGATAATTATAGTGTGACACGCAATCATCGCGCAGGTCAAGCAACACGCAAAGGTCGAAATTATAAGACCTCGACATTTTTATATTATTATATTTAATTTTAGAACTAAACGAATAGTCATTTAAAAAAAAAAACAATGATTTTCTTTTCATGAATTTTCAGCTTCAAAATTAGTAGATAGTTACAATATAACCAGTACACGGACCTGTTTAATGTATAATTATTGTATATATAGGGAATGAAATAATATTTATCCCATCTTAATAATAATAATAATGACTCTGTTGATGCCCTTCACCACAAGAAAATAAATTTTGATTACATGTGAAGAGTATAATATTTCATTATATATAGTGCACCACATAATATTAATACATATTATGTATTAATATTATGTGGTGCACTATATCATTAACTTTTTTCCGAGAAGTTTCCGAAAATTTTTAAAATGGTTTAATATTAAAATATACAGTATAGGTATATACTGTGTTAAATCAATATTTTTTTAATATTTTAAACAAAGATTCTCTGCGCGCAATGTACACAACCGATACTATGCGTCACCGACGACAAGCTTGTTGTAGCATTACTGTTTAGCGTGAAGCGACTCATAACTCATATAACTTTGTCTCGCTCATATACCTACATTAATTTGTGTATCGCTACGCAACACATTGATGATTTTTATATATTCTAATATTTCATATAAATGACCTATTTGTAAATTCTATCGTTTTTATATGCATATACCTACTCGTGCACTTCTATCTAAATCAAGTATTGCGTATACTCTTTAAAATTCCTCTCTACTGTTTTAAATAAGTATGTGTATGCGTTTTGAATACTATCCATTCCAAATTTTTCTCAGTTGTGCTCTAGGACCCTGAGAATAATGAAATTTACATACCTACATCGTTACTTTTTTGGGTCTGCGCCAAACAAAAACATCCCCTCATCTTGTATTTTACCCTGGCAATACCAGACAAAGACGGCTAGTTATTAATAAAAAATAAATAAATATTATATAATAAATAAAAAAGACTGTTAAAACGTTTTTGCTAAATTTATAATAAATACTTTAATTATTTCTCTTGTTCAGTTTTGTCTTCAAACATTTTACAATAATTAAAATATTTATATAGCTCTAACTATAAATCTAACGTCGCGTCTATCCTATTCCTTCTCACCCCAGGTGTGCCCCCACCCCCTCCCCCTCACGCCCGCGCCACAGTGCTGTCCCGCAAGTACTTGTGTATTCACAGGAACAATATTGCGCAACCTTTTTCTTCTAATTGCACTCGTATTTCGGGGGTTACTGCACTTCAGGGAATTGGAAGGAAGAAGTTCCCGAAACATCTGCATCGCTTTCTTAGACCCTAATTTCCTTTGTAAAAAGTATTTCGAGATTATCACATTTTCCTACAAGATTCATCCAAGTCTCGTATTTTGATTATCAATGTTTTCTGTTGCTTCTACAACAATAACCGAGATGATTTAAAAACAGCTTAGCGATATTCCTGATCCTAGACGACTCCTCGAATCCCTAGAAAAACCCGTTTATCGCCTCTGATGCTCATTAGTTAAAGAAAACCATTCGCCGCCCAGGAATTTTTTGGATTCCGCAATCAGAAAAAGCTAAAATCAGATAAATGAGGCTATTGGGGTAGCAAATTGCACTTAAATTCAGCGATTTTTGACAATTGTAAGGAAACCTGCATTATCCTAATGAAAAATGTTTTTTCCTTTGTTGTTTTTCATTTTTCTTATTTTGGTTGAGTCGATCCAAAAGGGTTAGCAAAGATATTTTTAGCTAAAAATGTAAGTGAAGAATGATTTGACATAACTTCTTGCTTACCCCGCATTTTGACAAACATAGTCAGAATTGCCCGGTACAAACGGCTGACCGAACGGCCCTTTCGTCAGGATACAATTTTATTGTATCCTGACGAAGGGGCTACAGGTTCTGAAACATGTTTTTTCAATAAAAAAGTGGTAAAAACAAAGTTTATTTATATTAATTAAATTAATAACGTCAAAACAAAATTATTTTGCTGTGTTTGAAGAAGAAATAATTTTATTCTTTAAATAAATTTAATACATGCATCAAGATTATCATTTTTTCGGCATATGTTATGGTTCCTTACGGAGCCAGTATTTTCTCCTTTTTTCTTGAAATGGGACGTGTTTTTAAACTCAAGTCTCTCTTGATATGTGACAGAAATAAATTGGTCTACAGTATTGACGTATTCGACTACGACTGGAAACTTTAAGCGTCGACGACACTCGTATTATTCATCACGTACAAGAAAAATATTCCATAATAGTCATTCTATGGAAATTTATACATGTAATGTTTAAAAAATATCTAAATTATTAGGTAAGGAATGGCAAAATCTTTCATACTAAAAACTTAATTATTATTTGCAGATATTTAACTTTATTTTATTATTTTAGAGCAGCAAACAGTAAAGTACATACCTCATAACTTAAATATAAAAAAATTAATAATACAAACGTTTTAACATACTACGGTGCACTCACAAGGTTGTCTTAGTAAATCAGTAGGTACTATAAATATATTTTTAAATTTAAAAAATCTTCGTTATAAATTAGCAAAATTAATACATATGTTGTTCAATAATATATAAAATAAATTATATGAGTCAATCAGAAAGATATATAGTGAAGGGAAATTTACCACAAACACAGGGCCGCTCTACGAGCAAATGCTCCTATATCAGCCCAACACTTTCGCCATCCATTGTTTTAATACTAAATCGGTCTCCTCACCAGAGATGAATCAAAAGCAGTTATGCTGTGTAGAGAGGAGACCGCACAAATCACAACACTGCTTCTTGGGTGCATTAAGGAAGAAAAAAACACTACATAAGAGAAAAAAAGAAAATAACAAAATATTAAAAGAAAATAACAAAAATTGACAAATAACATTATTTAAACGAAAAAGAAAATTAATTCAGAAACGAAAAATAAAAATATATGTAATATTTTATTACAATGCTAGAAAATGTTTATAATTCTTTTTTTTGTATGTATATACCTCACCAAAAAGAATTATGAATTCTTGTGTGTGGTGAGTGATAACCGCTTACAATCATATAGTTAGTGTAATCTAATTAAATAACAATGAGAAAGGTAATATATTATTATCTAATATATCAAAATCTTAATTAATGATACAATATATAGAATAAGCAGTCAAGTGAACAATAATATAGAATAAGCAGTAAAAAACGGGATTGACGAAACGGCCCCAAACGGGTAAAAAGCCACTCACTGAACATACCTCAGAGAGTCAGATCAAATGAATCTCTAAGTAATCCACCAACAGGTGAATTGGACATTTTGTTTTTCAATAAATAATTGGTGTTTACAAAGTTAATTTTTATAAATAATAATTATGTCACCACAAAATAAATTTGCTATATTTGAAGAAGAAGAAAAAATATTTGGTTATCACCGTGACACGAATCCGGAACTTCTCCGGTCTGGGAAACTGCGATAAACTATTTTCGCCTCGTTAAACATTTATCAATACATACAACTTTAGACTTAAATATAGCGTTTCGTAAATGACACCCTTTATCTACTATTCAATTTTCTAATTCATTAAAAAAAATTAATAATTATAAAATATTTCTTATTTTATTGATTCGTAACGTTTTAATCCCGAATACATCAGTATATTCTTATTCAATCTATTTAAATCTATCTGTTCAATCTATTTTGGGTTCAAAAGATGTTTCAGAAATGTTAGCGTTATCTTAGATGGTACCAGCAATGTATTAAAAGGTATTTATCACCGATCCTGGAAAGTTAATTCCTCACCTTGGTAATCCTGGTCGTCCGGTATGTTGATATATATCTTCCTGGGAGATAATTTGAGTAAATCCTGCCATGTGTACTTGCGCCGCTCGCAGGTATACGGCGTCCCATTTCGCCTGCTGCGGCTCAAACTCGTCCAGGAGAGCGATACGATAGGGTACAAAAACTTCAGATCTAATAAATCAAGGCCCGAATTGTTTGAGGGAGTTCGAGTTGTACTCCAGTAGTGGTGTAGTTTTATCCAAAGTTGATAAAATTTACATATAAAGATTAGAGTGATATCGGAGCAATCTGAACAGCCTTCAAGTACTTGTAACACCGTTTCAACGCTTAGAATAAAGAAATCGTTTCAACACGGAGAATAAAGTAATATATTCCGTATTCAAAATTTCATTGTACAATTTGTAGGTATCTTTTATATGTTTTTACTCCCTTTATATTAACTCGTGGCGTCTGCTTGTCTTTTTGTCTGACGAAAAAACTTTGGATCCATTTTAAACCCCTCTCCCGTAATCCAATCAAGCTGAAACTTTGCAAGCAAACTCGTGGCGACGATCAAGAATATCTATCAAATTTTCGTTAAAAAAAATTAATAAATTTTTGGATTTTTCATATTTTGAATATATTTCAACGCGTCTGGTAGACGCGAAAACTGATTAAAGTATAATTTTGAATTTTTGGAAATTTTTTATTACTCCCTTTCGTAGCGTCGCCCGACCGAAGCCCAACGCGTAGGTTAAGCGAAAAAAAAATGTTTCAACTAGTAAATGAGAAAGGGAGTATAATAAAAACTTATGGGTTACTTTTTTACTTCCTTTCTTTTAACTCGTAGCGTCTGCTTATCTGCCGAAAAAATTTTCGATCGATTTCTAACCCTTTTTCCGTGATCCAATCAAGTTGAAACTTTGCAGGCAGACTCGTGGCGAGGATAAAAATGATCTAACAAATTTTCGTTTAAAAATTTTAATTTTAGTGTAATTTTCGATTTTTAGATATTTTAACGATTTTTTCAAATTGGAAACCACACAAATGAGAAAGGTACCCGATGCGTGGAGAAGGCGCGAAACCTGTTTCAACAAGTCTGACTCGAGTCATGGGTCCGATCAGATGGTTTCGCCGACGCCGCGCCCCCCTATACCAATTATTACGTTTTCAATATTCTGTAAATTTTAAGGATAATAATATAGGTACATGGAATAGATTTTCCACATGAGCTTAAAGCAAGAGGAATATGTTAATAGAATATCAAATTGGAAACAATACAAATGAGAAAGGGAGTAAAAGAAAAACTTGGTTTTTATGGGTTAGTTTTTTCACTTGCTTTTATATTTAGCTCTCTTTATCTATTTGTCGTTTGTTGTGGAATCTTGTGATTGATTTTTCACCATCTTCCCGACTAGCTAGAGCTCTAAAACTTTCAACGTTTACACAAAGTGGATGATTTTACAGTATTAAATCATTTCCAACATGATTTACTCATTATTTCGATTAAAATTAATAATCACGTCACTCACATTAAATTAATCATCTCATCACAAGCAAGAGTTGAAGAACATGCCGTTTGAAAATTTGTTTTAAACTTTAAACCAACATGATTAATATTTGGGTACCGAATGGGTGATGTTTAAAAGTCGATTACGAATCTACGCAAAGAAAGAAAAAAAAAACATGTCATCAAATTTTTTTTGATTTATATGTATAATCTTTTCACTCTATATACATAATAAGGTTAATTTTTCAAAAAATGTTTTGTCGAAATCAAAAACAACTTAATTGTATTATTGCGTAAATCTGATCACTGTAAAAATATTCTTACATCCACTAAAACTACATAATATGTTGTCTCATATATAAGCAAATAACTAAACCTTACAATATGATTGCTTTCGAGATCTGAAAATTATCGAAAAATAGCATTAAAATTTTCCGAAGTTCCATCATGAGACATACAAACAGTATTTTTATGAAAACCTACCTAAAAAATATTTCACCAGAGCTGCCAACACTGAAGCCTCGCACGAACAAGGGGACGGCAGTGATGTGAAGAATTGTGATTTCACTCTATAGGTTAGGTATCTCAAAAGAGATGTACTGCATTACGTCATCGCCAGAAGAACGGGCAATTAATTCTCATCCCCCTGACAAAATAATATCACCCCCTCCGGAGATAAATTTTACACCCTAGGGGTTCAAAGATCATGGCGTGGCTTCGATTTAGATATCCAAAAAACACAATTGAATAGGGATTGAAAAGAATAATAGTGAAGAATGACTGATTTTTATATCCAGGCATGATAATAAATTTTACAGCTAAACGGGAAAAATTAAGCTTTTTTACATTTCTTTTTTGTCTTTGATGCCGTTATATTCTGTAAGAATGACCTATTGTTGAGTACCGATAGATAAATATGGGAGTCAGTCCATAGAAAAGCAAGGCAGAATTATATATCACTTCACTTTTAGTCTTAGTAATTCAATTTATTTTAGATGATTTCTTGGTACAATGTGCCTTGGTTAATTTAAGATATTCATTTTTTATTCATTACATTAAACATTGGTCAAATAATGCGGAATTATATATTATATATTCCCTAACCCTAAATGTTTTCATTTATAATTAAATTTATACAAAAGCTTACCCGAATATTCGTGCAAAACCCGTGTATTTTTAAAACTTACTTTTTAATATATTCAATAAATATATATCATAATCTAACTAACTAACTAATCATCACGCCGTTTCTCCGCGGGGGTACGAAGAGATGATAGAACGCCATATTTTTCTATCTTGGCACACCACTTTTTCTTCGGCTACATCTTCTCATGCAAACTCTACGGCTTTTAACAGGGCCATTCTCCAATATTTGTAGTATCTGATCATGCCAGGTCTTTTGCGGACGCCGTCTATTACAGTTGCCTTCAACACTCACTATTTATACGTATTTGTTTTATTTTATATTTTTTTCTTTACCATCTACGCCGATACACCAAAAACAATTGAGCACTTGGAAGCCAACATTCGACGTATTATTGCCGAAATACAGCCTAATTTACTGCAAAGAGTGTGCAAACAGTAGCCACAGCAGTCACATGCCAAAAATTATATTAAAATATTAATGCCATAAAATTATCTATCAAATAAAGTCAATTTCATGGATATTTAAAATATTTTTTTGTATTTTATTTCATTTTATAGTTCTCCGCCCCTAAAAAAACAACCCTACACAATGCGAAATTACCGCTTTTTGACGATTAGAATTTTAAAATGACCAAAATAAATGCAAAAAAATGTTCCTCCGTTTCTTCCAAAAGAATTATATACATACTTATACAATTATGTAGTACTCTCGTAGCTATGTTTACGTATATATACAGTTATGTATGTAAATATATTTATACATATTATATATTTACATATAGCCATGACAGTACTGCATAATTGTATTCATTCGATGTTTTTTATTATATTTTATGTATTATAAAAAAATATAAGTACCTTAGTGTTTAAAATTTATTTATTTTTAAGAACAAAAACCATTTCAGCGTCACCATAATTGATTGTGCATAAACATTATCCATTTTGTTATACTAAATTCAGAGTCAAAAAAAATTGATGATACTGATTTATGTATTCCAAAAAAAGATACCCAAAAGCGAGCACGAGCATCTCATACAAAATGCTAAAATTATTCCATTTTCAAAAACGAAGAGAAATATTTTCCGGTTCCGGTGTACTTACGTGCCGCGCAAGTGGAGGAAATGCCAGCTGTAGTAATAATGCTGTGTAAGAAGTTTGCGATAGAGTTGTATACATTTTTTAAATCTTTCATGTATTATCTTGTCCTGGGAGCTAATACTATATAGTGGCCATTGAAGTATTATAAAATAGACACGTTATTCCCATAATAGCCGGCTTTCATATGTAGCAAATATTGCATTGAAAAAGACAACAAATCACGGCACACTCATTTCACAAACGTGTAGACAGAAAAATCAGGTAATTTGAAAGTGACTATAATAACATACTCATTCTTATAACAGTGTACGATAATCTGTTCCTTTTTCCCGGGACTTTTTTCGGCGTAGCGTTGCGCCTAATCACAAAGAAGGTCCGTTAGATAACGAATGCAAGTAAGGCAATTAATAACCTTTATTTTGAGTTGCCAAGATTTCACGCTTGTAACTTAGGTATCTACAGTTTATTATATCATTGATAATGGCAATAATTAAACTAAAACCAAGACTAACGTCATTTTCTTCTTATATCATTCTTATATCAAAGGTAATCCAGTTTTTATGACATTTTATTATATATTTTTTTGCTTATTCTGTCTATGTACCTACATATATTTTTACAAGCATCTTATAAAATTGTGTATGCAGTTTGTGCACAAGAAAACATTATTTTATATGTTACCTACATATCAAGAATATATTACTTTTATTCCTTCAAAAAATATACAATGTCAAGAATACAGTAAATTATATTATTATTATAAATTAGTAAATTAAATTATTAAATAATGAGCTACATTTCACAGTTCATTGTAGTATTTCTTAATATTCTTTCTTTATTTTTTTTCCGTTTTATTTTTTAGTCTGTCAGGTACTTTGGTTAATAGTTTTGTAATTACATATTGTTTGGCCCGGTCTCCGTAAAAAAAATCTGGTTATTTGTAGATTTTATTCGTTATTTTATTTATTTTATTATTTATTTATTTGTCATGTTAATGTTTTAAATCTGCCCTTCGCTTGTTAGTTCTTAATGAATTTGTTTTTGTATCGGTTATATTTTACACATTTTACATAGGTTGTCTGGCTGGTCCTCACATACTTTTTTCGTTTTTTATTTGCTATAGTTTTTATATATATACTATAGCAAATATGTATACATGTATGTACAAATATGTCTATATGTATACATACATACATATATACGTATTTTTTTAAATAGAGATGCGAACACAGAATATGTGTCACATCAATATTCTTACTATTTTCAAACTAAGCTTAACGCTTGTGTAAGGTTCGAACCCGCAACCTTTGGTACACAACTAGATATATAATAGGTATACTCTGTGATCGCAATGAATGTTCGAACCCGCAACCTTTGGTACACAACTATAGATGTTTGGGCGGTCTCCGTAAAAAAAAATCTGGTTGTTTGTATATTTTATTCGTTATTTTATTCTATATAATATACTCTGTGATTGCAATGAATGTTCGAACCCGCAACCTTTGGTACACAACTAGATCTACAATATACTCTGTGATTGCAATGAATGAACGTTCATACTTGTTAAATTAGGAACGTATCGGAAAACTGTTTTTTTTATTGTGTTAATATTTTGTAGGTTCAACCCAAAGATATATACTCTTTGGTTAAACCCATGCAAATATACACCTACCTAACATTTTCCGCCCCGTCGCCATCTTGTGCTTGAGATTTAATTGTGATGTCCCATTAAAAAACCTTAAAAGCGTTTTCCTTAAAAACATTTCCAAATGAAATAGAGTAGGTAGGTACAACTCTATTCTGTTTTATTTTAATGTGAGTAAAACCAAGAATTCTAAAATAAATAGTAGGTGGGTGGATTATTAGATTATAAAAAAAATAAAATCAAAGCTATTTACAGTTTTATTACTAGAAAATTTTGTATACTTACCTACTGTCAATAAGCTCTTAAAAAGGAAGGCGCCATTTTTCAAGATGGCCCCCACGGCATCTGTCATCGCGAAATGTGTAGATGCAGTGTATATATTATGCCGCCATCTCCCGGATGAAATATAATGCGGATTGCAGGAAGCGAGCGCCGGCCGCGCACGAGGCGCGCCACGCGCCGCGCCGCGCAGCGATTCGCCGCGCCATTAGCGGGTCCCGGGCGAATTGGGATCAAAGTCAAGCGAATAATCGCCCGGACATATTGCATGCGACGATAAAACGTCTCGATAACGATCGCCATAAATGAATCTAATGAGTAAACAGTGTTTAAGGATAAAAATAAACATTCGGAAATGGGAATGTAATAGGTCGAGCTAATGTCTATCGCAAGCGGATTTTTTAATTCTTAACGCTACAACAGGTTTTGATGCCCAATTACTCTAGCGAATGCTTAAGGTAAAAAATGATGTGAGTAAATTTCTATATATGGGAATATTCAAGAAGGGATAAATATTTTGAGAGGAGGATTTTGCTGGATATGCGCTAAACACTTCCTCAAGTATAGGTATATTTTGTTATCAGGAATATAATGGAAGGGGGGAAGTATGATGAAGGCAACTATTGATCATTTATATATAGGTACCGGGGTAGGAAGTTTTACAAATAAAGTGAATAAGTGTATGAATGCGGTTTGGACACAATAATAAAAATATAATATTAATATCATATACACAAGTCAAGCTTGGAGGTTAACCGCGAAAGATCTGATCGGACAGAGGAGAAGAAGATACATACACATATCGAGAGAGAAAGGAAAGATCTGTCTGTAAGGAGATGTGTGGATGTGAAAAAATGTCTGTCAGTTTAGGAATGTATGACGTTGTATTTTTTGACTGGCTCTAAGGAAATACGGCATGATGGTGTGTAATAATATATTTTTTGTGCTTTCAAAGAACTTTCTTATCTTAGTTTTAAATTCGTAATAAAAAGTATTTTTTAATGGGGTTTGTTCAAGCGTCATAAAGACCAATTTAAAAATTCTAAGAGAATTAGGATGTATATATAAAAGTTTTATTTAGCCCTTTATCTTACTTACTTACTTACCATCAGTTTCTCCGTAGGAGTAGGCAGAGAGGATAGAGCGAAAGAATATTCTGTCCTGCATCACAATTTTCGCTTCATTAACATTCATAAATTTTCGCATGCAAGCTGTATAAGTAAAATAATGTATCTATTATGGCAATAACATTGATTAATTTTTTGTATATCTTTATTTCTTTATAAGCTCAAATTTAAAACAACTGCGTATCTTAAATTAACGAGGTTTTTACCAAGACGCAAGTACGCTCCTTTTGATTGGGGTGGAAATGTTATTTAACAAAATATGTTGGTATATCCAATTATTACTATCTAAATATGAGATTTGCGCCATGGCTTATTCCATTTAAGATTCTAATAAAGGTATAGATATAAATAAATATTGGACACCACTGTATTCATCAAAATTATAACAGCTCTCGGAAGTTTTAATTTATTGTTTTTCCGCTTCTTTTAAATTTTCATACTTAAACTACAATACTTGCATTTTATAAATAACCCTCGTTCTCGTCTACCGTCGCACGCTCCCTATTAGTTCTGACATTTAAGCTGACCTTCCGTCCCATCCTTAGAGAATCGTTCATTCATGAATTGCTCACTGCTTTTATTAAACTATCTCAGAGCACGTTTTAACTGTTGTTTAATAACTCAAAGTAGGCTCATTTAATTCCTTTGTTTACATGCCACCATCCCGGTCAATATTTTATGACATTTATATGAGCCTATATTTGAATCCCTTTTATGAAAGCCTAAAATTTTCTCGAAAGGGTTCGAAGGTATTCTACCAAAAAACAGGAAGGTGGCGTCGAGAGAATGAATTTCAATCAGTAACTGTACGTAAAACATTAAAATTTATTTAAGAGAGAAATATTTTGGAGTATTTAAAAAACAATTCAACTCTCGATTTAAACAAATGGTATTTTTTTAAAACAATCTATAAAACTTTGACTGGAATGATTTTTTTAGTGAAAATTGTAGTTTGTTGCCAATATTTTTATTTTCTTCTTTTACTTAATTGTACCACGCATACGTTGAATTATACTTTTGTCACTATTATGGTTTCAAGAATTGCTGTCCCTCTCATCATCGGGTAATAACTATAAAAGGACAGAAATATATTTTCGGTCATCATTTGGATTATAGAAAATGAAATATATGGGAATTTAATGATATAAACTAATGGCTTTTTAAATTTTTCCATGACCTACTTCTTTAAAACATTTTAATTAAAGTATTTCTTTATTAATTAACCTAAGAATTCCGTGTTCGATTCCCGGTGAAATTATAAATAATCTGTGTGATTCAACTCAAGCCAGAATATTTTGTGCTAATTCACTTTCATTATATGATGTGTTTTGCTTCAGTAAGACCCCTTAGCCTATTAAAGAGAAAAAAAATCCGTTATAAGGTAACTAACTAGTGGAGAAGATTTTGTTTATGATTGTCGAAAAAGTAATTCGTTTCAATTATTAATTATTTTTTCTTTTATGTCTACAGAACTTAATAAACAAATTTATATTTTATTTCAAACTATTTTAAGCATAACATTTTTGATGATATTTCTGTCGATTTCTGATTATTCAGGAGTAGTCGTATGCAGATCCATCTGATGACCTGAAAATCAATAACACGATGACAAGGAACCTCTCCGTAGCTCATAGTCACATTCAGTGTGACACTATATCAAAGCGTTTTACAATACGTACATTTTTTTAATAGCTTCTAGTGAACGACATATTTTATTTTATGTTATACGTAAAGAATTTAGTTCGATTAGTGTTTTGACAAAATATAAATGTTAGATTAATCATAATCTATTTTACTTTGATTTTTTAATATAAAAACCTACACGAAATACGCGTCATATAATATTTGTGCAGTTATACTTCTTTTGGCGCAATTAGGGTAAAAATTGTATTGTAAAGGAAGTTACGCACGAGCGGTTTGCGCAGCATGTAGCGGAAATGCGAAGCCATGAAGTTAGTCGTTAAGGTGAAATTTTAGTATGCAACGGAATGCGCGCGCACCTTTGCGAACCAGAAGTTAGCCGTCAAAGAGACAAATGTGTATATTTCATATTTTGTTTATGGTTGTTGCGTAACAAAAATGTATTCACTTGAAATTAGTGTTCCAGCAATATAAATAATGTATTGTCGACCATCTTGAATCGAGTACCAAACATAAAGATGCTCAATTCAAAAGCCGACGAATGATTAGTTATTGAATTGAAAATTAGAACTGTTTATTGAATTACGATTTTGGCTGTGTTATCAAAATGCCAAAAAAGGGCTACTTGTACATATTTCTGTATTTCATGTTATTGACGATGTTTGACTGCGTTCAGCTGTGTTTGACAGAATTTTTATCAGTTTGGAAGCGTACGCTGGTAAAACCTTGTAATTACTATGCGATTCTTGGCATCAGTTTTTTTTAATAATGGAGTCGACGAACTCAATTGTTAAACCTCAGAGGAAATTGCTATAGTCGTGGTAATGTATATTTTTACATTTGTATACTTTTTGCTTTAATATTGTTTTGATACGTGGTATTTTATGTGTGCCAAAGAAGTATAACTTCTAACGCGTGTACATAAATATACACACCCACTTTTTTTATTTAATGTGATGTTCTTGACCGGCCTCGCCAGTCAAACTTTCCTTTCTTCTATTAATACAAAAAAACACACAAATACAGTGTGTCCGGTGACCAGTGTCGGAGCTTTTAATGGCATAAAATATCATCAATTTTATCGACAAAACATCCTCTACGTGTCATTTTTCTTCAGTCATAATGAAATGGAAATGGTGTGTCAATTAACTAATATCTACCCACGTAGAGGTCCTATAAATATCGATGAGGTCTTATTTGAAAGAAATAACAATAAGGATCAATTTTTTTTTAAGTATTTCAACAAATTCTTAAAAAGAGATCAAAAATAATTGTTCAAAGAAATTACAAAAAAACACACATTTTGTCAGTGAAATTGATCATATTTAACACACTGTATATACACGTACACACATATACATACGTATTTTAGCTAGTTATTGTAAGAACTCTTGTACTGTAATCGTTAATTCGAAAAATGCGTGAATTTTTTTCACACACACCCCTTAGAAAGATTTTGTAAATGAGTCGTCCCATTAATCTCTGCTGGACCTGAGAAATAGTTGCAATCTCCGGTTAAGTTGACCCCGTGATCGGAGAAACGGGTGCGAATTAGCCGATGCACTCCGCCGAGGCAACCCACTCCTCGGGCCCAGACAGCCTGATAAATGGAACATCGCACGCATTAACCCTCTCCCGCCCGTCTGATGGCATGTTTTATTCATCGTGTCAATATTCTGGGCGCCCTGATAAAATGTCGAATGTAAATTTCGCTTCAAACAGGTACCAGCCGACCTTCACTTTGAATACTGATAGCGGTACGAAGAATATTTTTTCGGGATATAACTTATAAAAATTTATTAGGATTTCCAACATACGATCATGCTTTGAATGAGTAAACTAATCACTTCGGAAATTCCGCGCTGTATTATTTAGTTTGAACGCGGTTTTTAAAGCCCCGGCGTTCTCCGCAGTGTACAACTCTATCGGGGCCGGTTTATCAACTTGGATTATAGTCGGTTTAAACTGTGAATCTCGTAGCTGGTGGGCGTGATTTTTGGCATGTGTCATCAAAATCGTTTTTATTCCATTTTTCGGCGTTGTAGTGTCGATAACGGATTACATTATCCACAATTAAAAAAACAGTACTCCGGATACCTAACCTACCCACCTTTTAATATATCATATAGCATATAAATTTATCAAATCTTCATGTATGATAAAATGTAGAAAACAAATTTATTAAAGATTTAAGATTATGATTACGGTGATTTGACATATTTATGTGCTAAATAAACTGTTCGGCCTACATCTCCACCGTGATAGGACGCTCTCCTCATAACGTTGAATGACTGACATGAATGTTCGTATAAAATATCCGTTCTATTTTTATTTGCTTGCTATTTACCTATTGTTTACATAATGCTCTATTTATTGTACTATGCTGTTTATTGTAATTTCTGGTGATAATAATAAAGAAAATTTGCCGGGGACAATGAGGGCGAATTTGTATGATCCGCTGTGCGGCCCCACTGTATTTAGCGGGGTCGCACAGCGGCCTTTTACCACAAAAAATGTCAACCTATACATAAAAGCGTTAGCTATACATAACTACACATGCATAACTATACATATATAAGCTATACATATATTATAGATGTCTCACAGAGATAAAATTATATTTTTTATGGAAAAGTAAATATGAAAATCTGTGGGTATTCGGCCGGCTTAAGTGATCACTTTACACCATGTAACATTCACCATTTCCACCTATGATAGAATACTACGTCTATCAAATTTATGGAAGTTTTATATATTTAAATTTTGCATCTCTTTACAATGGTGAACGTTACATTGTGTAAAATGATCGCTTAAGCCAGCCGTACGTTACATTGTGTAAAATGATCATTTAAGCCAGCCGTACCAATGATCATCGCCCTATGAACACCCAAAGACTTTCATATCTACTTTACCATAAAAAAATATTATTTCGTCTCTGTGAGACATCTATAATATATCTTGATTAATGACGTCCCTGTGACAAAATCCGGTACTGTGTTCTAAAAAATTTGGACAAACTCAAAATATTCTGAAGCCTATACATACATTAAAGCTCTCCTGTATAGGAGCTATTGCTTATAAAACGGTCCTAAGTAAACGGTGGGTGTAATTTAAAAAATACGGCGAAAATTCTGCCTCAATCGTTTAATACGAAATTCATTGAATCACGGAAAATATTATGTTATAATAATTTATTTATTTTCATTTCGGTTACTTCATTTAGCAGATCTACAGCGATAGGGTATCATAAATCGGAAATGGATGTTTTTAACAGCCCCGTATCATTTTTCCAACATCTTTGAATACCGGTCAAAGTTATAAATTCGAGAAAGTCTTACCTGTTTGAAATTCCGGCAAAATGGAGGGTTGACGGCCCCCTCCCTACCTGTGTCCAGATCCCCCGAGCGAATGATTTATACTTTCTGTCATGTAGATTCTATTTGAAGGCAGCCCTCCTCTCCCCCCCCTCTGGGTAGGGTGGGGGCAAATAAAATTCTGGTCAGTTTTCCAAAGGCACATAATTTCAATTTGAAACCAGCCGTTGACTGTTCAGGCCGGCTTATCCCAACGGCGATAAATTGATTTAATTAATCGTGAATCTATTTCGAATCTCGAAAATGTATTTGCTAATAAATTCAATTTGTTTATTGTATCGCCATAAGGTAAATCATTGAATTCTTCTGATCGCTGATTTCGTTTCATATTTTTGGGTTTTAATCTTTTTTTTTTTAACTTTATTTGATTTTTGTACGTGATACTGTGTAAACATGTGAATGTAAATTATCAGTACAAATGAGGGGTATAAAAGCAAAGGCAGCAAGCAATATTTAAAAAAATAAAAATAAATGTTTTGAATGCAGTCATCGAAGATAACTAATTTAGAATGTAGATTTTTAGGAAATATAGCCTTCCAAAATCATGTTTCCAAATCACTATTAAAATTAATGGCAGCAATATCCACTTCAAGCAATCAACCCCCAAGAATGTGTCACGTGACAAAATGGCCGCTTCATTCTAAAGCGTTAATATTAATTTATCACGTTATTAATTATGTTAATCTCGATTTTAGTCTGAAACATCATATCAATGACAGCAATATCCAATTATGCAATTAGAAAAAGCAACAATATCCATATTTAAAAGTTAAATATTTATTTAAACACGTTTATAAAGGGAAAACTAAGGTGGCAATTATTTTTAAAATGTTTTCATTTTCATGTTTTCTTTTTCAATAAGATGTAGATTTCATAGATTCCAGAGAAATTTCCTTGATTAATGATAGGATTTGACAGGTTAAAATATCCCAGAAAACAGGAAAATCAGGAGATACGGTATGGCTGTGAAAACCTATAAACAGGATGTCTAATTTCTAAACCATATGTATGTAAAAACCATGTATTCTGTGCTTTATTATTTCCCTAATTTTCTCAAATGTGTTTGCATCGTATTATTGTTTAAATGTCGTAATCTTTGCTAGGTAGAACAAGTATGTTGTAAAATTAAAATAAAATATAAATAGTTATAATATAAAATATATAAAAAAATATATAAATAAAAAAAAATAAAAAAATAAAATGTTGCACTAACACCCCACTTGGCTCGGTTTCGCAGCT